>JAJHUR010091730.1:0-13506 GCA_027495735.1 Lutjanus campechanus | reverse complement strand
TGGACATGAATGAGGACAGAGACGTCAGCATTAATATTCCCAAGGACGTCCCATTCACCTTGTCTCACTTCACCATCAATGGAAATGTTCAGTTTAATGTGAATTACTATACTAAACAAGCTAATTCTTCGCTTCGGAGTTAACGTTGCTTACAGTTACAGTTCCAACCGTAGAAACGAATGGACTATTTTTTCAAGCAGAAGCAATGAAAACTTTTGTAAATCAATAAAATCAATCCCTTACCTAATTGATTAATTATTAATCATTAACATTGCTAATAACTACTAAGACACGCAAGTGAATGGCTTTTTCCTCCTCTTTTCTGGGTCTGAGTTGTTGTAGGGGCAGGTTGCTGCAGACATCCGTTTTCCACCTCTTCCTTGGAGATGTCAAGCCATCTGATCATTCCAGCTGGAATATGTTATCCCTCCAGTATGTTCTAGGTCTGGAAAAGGGTCTCCTCCTAATTGGAAATGCCCACAACACCCTCACAGGGAAAATGCCTGGAGTCATCCTGTTGAAATACAAATGAGAAAGAAAAGGTTTTCTCAGTCACTTCAATACAATAGGCTTCTCTGAACCACCACTGGGCCATGAGAACTTCACCACCACTTCAATATCAGGTTTATTTGTTCATCTGTTAGGATGAGATGTTTCTTGAAGCTTCAGATTACATTGTCAACCCTAAAGAGCACCACTGTTATTTCGGAAAAGGACAGAAACCTGCTTTTCAAGCAGTCTAGTGCAGTTATTCTCTCCTGTCAAAGTTTGAATGGTCTGAATGGTTTGAATGTCACTTGAACAGACAAGTATTACTAATTTGAATAAAGTGTTCACAGTAAAATTGTCATTTCTCTTACTGCAGTCTCCCTCTCACCATCTCTTCATACATCCTTGTATTTTATATCCATTCTGTCATGATTTCATGGTCCTTTTAAGAAGCCTCGTCTCAAATCTTACCCAGTCTTTATGATCAATCTCCAGCACCTTAACAGTGTCTTCTCACCACATCTGTCAATATTTCCTCTTTTATTTCTGTTTTCCTTCTCTTCCCCTCAGTGTTCACTTCACAATGCATTTCATTCATCTGTAAGTCAACTAAACTTTTCTGAAATCTTCTAAAGCCTTTTTTCCCCCCTTTTTTTCTATAAAACCCACAGCCAACTACCATGATATGTACAAAGAACAGATACAGCAGAGTGTTGAAGGCATTCATTCATCACTTTTGTCTTAGATCCCACATCTGTTTCAGTGAGCTGTAGTTAGATAATTGCCACGTGTTCAGGGAGGCAAGGCTGTTTCGGCAAAATTTAAAGAATAAGAGGGCAGCCACAGTGACGTGTCAGCAAACCGATTTATGTTTTGATGGAGAGATTTCTGTTTATTGGGTTGTAAATGTGGGTGGGCAAAGCAGAGGTACTGTGAGAAGTTGTTTTATCTGTCGGTTTTGTAACTTTTGCTAAGGCCCACAACAGGATAGAGTTGGCTAAATACAGTATCTTTTTCTTTTCTATCTAAATCAAACTTACGAATGCCTCAAAGTGACAAAAGAGACAGAAGAGGTTCAACAGGTTTTAACTTTATCAGATTGCATTAAAATTTGATGGAGAGAGATACATCAACAGCTATGTCTGTACAGCTTTACAAAAATTGGTTGACATCGGTAGGAAATTGGTAGTGAATTTCTAATACACACTTGACTTCGACATCCTGTGTAATTCAGTGAAAAAAAGCTGCTAGTTTTGAATGATTGATTTACTCTAATGTTGCGAGTTAACCTCCTTGAGATGCTGTAAGGAATATGACCAGATTATATCCCGTATGCTCTTTGTGTCAGTTCAGTTTCATCTGCTTGAAGACACATGGTGTGTGTTAAAGAGGAGTTATCCATCACTGTAAATGAAGAAGCACCACACAAATGGCCAGTACTTGAATAATCACAAGCCTTTATTAACAGTGAGCTGAGTTTGCTGCAGCAGCGAAAGATGGTAAATCATTAATATCTCTTTTACATCTTCCCCTAAGTGAACCAATATTGTATGTTAAAGCTACACTGGGCAACCGTTTATGTTAATTACAAGCTGTACTACCGTCCCATATATTCCATTTCTCCTTAGGGTCTCGTTTATACATAATAATTTACTCTTCTGCTTCTCGTCCCTTCGGTATAATTTGGTATAAAGAATCGCAGAACGGCCAGGATGAACAAGATTTTGCTGTGTGCAGTTAACTAACATTAAAGGCCCAGTTTTTTTGGGGGGTGGGTTTGAAGTTCAAACTGTGTTATAAGTTCTTTCTGCCTCTCACTGCTAGAGCTGCCAACGTGTGAAGCCATGCCTGGTGTTGCTTTAAAGCCTATATGTTTATGCTTTTAGCTTTGTGAGCAGATGCCAAGTCCAATCCGCTGAAGAACAGTTGGCAGTTAAAATATGAAAGTTAACACATGACAGACGGACGTGCAATGTTCCCATAGCTCTCATAGTTTACATGGTGCAACAGGGTAATCATCTAGAAACATTTCATCTGTGTACTCGTTATCTGTACTTTCAGAATCACTCATTATCATTCAATCTGTCTGGAGATGTAGTTCAGGTGCAGTGCATCTGTATGCAAGTATGTGTGTCTGTGTTTGTTTATTCACCAAAGTTACATTACAGATTCTTTTGTTTGACCCTTGTGTCCACTGTGATAAGAGAAATGAAGCTGCAAGACAAACAACTGACAAATGCGTGTGATAGATACCGCGAGTGTGGGAAAGTTTGTGTATTTGCCTGTCAAAGAAAAAAGCTTCTGCAAAATGCGTGTGTGATAGATAGTGCAGGTGTGGGAAAGTTTGTGTATTTGTCTGCTAAAAAAAATGCTTCACAACTGACCTCAAGAACTCTGCTATTTTAACAGGTATTTGCATTGCATATTATTATAGTATTTTTTATTTTTTATTTTTATTTTTTTTAAGTTTTTTTTTTGGCCATTTGTGCCATTTTGCCTATCCTAAGACCAATTTCATGTTAATTTCTCGTATATTTCCCCCAGATCACTTTATACATTTTCAAAACTGATCAAGCTGACAGGCCACCGATTTCATTTTATTTTCTTCTTTTGCTCCCTATCAGAGCTGATCCAGAATGGTCGTCTGCTGACCTTGCCCCTAGTGGCGGGAGACCTGCATTCCCTGATGCCTGATGAAGATGGGAGGCGTCTGTACGTGGCCATGAAAGATAACCTGCTGTCTACCAGTCTGGATGACATAACACAGAACCCACGCAAGGTTAGAGCTGAAGGAAATGCACATATTCACATACCACCTGAAGCAAGGTACAATATGAACATACAGCAGACGCACACATACTCATGTGCATGGAGATGCACATGAAATGCACACATAAACAAGTCAAATTGCAGCAGATTCAGATAACTGATGCATCAGGGCTTTGATTGGACTCATTACTGGTGATATGAGGAAGAGGAAAGTCACACCCCTCTGACTAATATCCCCTCTGATTCTATCTATCTCTAAGTCCTTACTCTTATTAGAATATCTTTCTATCTCTTTAAGATCAAATGTTGCCTGCTTTGTACCTCCATAAACTCTTTCTCTATCTCAGCTTTCCTCACAGACACAGTGTTGCAGCAATGGAATTTAACAGTGTCTTCCTGTGATTCATCTTTTCACTGCGTTCCAACTTGGCTGCCTCTGCTACCAGCCACTCAGTTTGGTTAAACATCTTCAAAATGTCACTTTTTCAGTAAAGAAAGACTTGTTTTTAGCCTGATGACCATGGGTTCTTTAGTTTTAGAGATTAAAGCGGATATGCACTTAAAAAACACGACTTGAAAGTGGTGAAATGCTCCTTTTGTTGCCTTATTTGTGTTACTTTCTGTAATGGACAAACAGATAGCAGAGTAACGGCTTCCAGACAGGCCACAAATTATTTTCTGCACATTTTCCACATTCCTGTCCACCACTGTCCATGTTTACTGCCGGACTGCACAGATGCCTCTCCTTATTGATTTCTTACACCAGTGAGTGCTTTTGTACAGTATGGCTTTTCTGATGTGGTGGATTAATCACATTATATCAATGATTTGAAGCTTAAAACCCAGAGGCAGTGCTTTCTTAGCTCTGCCCTTTTTTGGATTCGGGTAGTCAAGTTCCCACGGTGACGCATGTCACTCATCCTAATGAGGCTGAGCTAATGTTCATGCTGACACACTAAAATCTTGCAAAAGTACATACTAGTGATGACAAAACGTGTCCAGCACCAGTGTCAAGAATATTCATTTTAACAGGAAAACCAAGACACCAAAACCAAGATTTGCAGCAGGAAACATGACAGCTTTTAGGTGGCTAGGGGCTAGAGCATGTGAGCAGAGCAGGAGCAAGTGGGGAGCGCGAGCAGGGGAGGGTTGGATGGAGCGCAGAGCAGCTTCTTTAAAAGGATGGAGTGTTGCCTTATCTCTTGCTCCGTCCCGCTCCACTTTCGCTTAGGTACCGCTCACACTATGAGTCTGACACATGTCCATTGCACAGACATCCACACTATTTTGAGTCAAACTCGGCTGCTGCAAGAAGAAGAAGTCATAAAGGTGTACTATGCCTGTAAAACTAACGACAATAATAAGATACAAGAAAAAGAATGTGCAGACATCGTTTCAGTCAGTAAAGATTCATTTTGGGATCTAAAAAGACACATTTCTCGAAAGGTAGAGAGAGAGGGAGGAGGGAGAGGGAGAGAGTGTGTCAGTATGTACAGATGTGCTGACTTGATTTGAACAGTTTATGAACATGAATAATAATGTTACTGTACAGTTCTGTGGTGCGTGATTTTTTACTCCAAGTTCAATATGCGTACTTTTAAACACTTCATTACGCCACGCCAATTAATCATAACTACGAAGGAGGAGAGAGAGGCAGAAGAGAGGAGGGAGGGAGGGGAGCGTGTGTGTGAAGTGCCAACTGATATAAAACTTTTTTTGATGATAAATCCTGATGTTACTGTACAGTTCTGTGGTTTATACACTGCAGACTAAAATATCTGTCTGTGTATCTGTCAGACAGATGCTCATCTTATCTGTGTCCAGACGCTGTCTCTCCCTCTTCATCTCCTCAGTGTGTGTACGTGTTCAATTTGCTGTCTGCTGTCGTCTAAAATATCCTCATTGATGTAAACTGACTGAAACTTGATTTTAATTTTGAATTATCCTGTTGCCTTAATACAGAAACATGAATATCAGGCACTATGTAGTCATTATATAAACTGAGCTAAAAAAGGTAAGGGGTTTTCCTCTAAGAGTACAATATTTTATTAAAGAAATAAACTATTATTAACAATAATAATAGTGAAGAAATAAATGGATGCATATGAATAGCAAGCTTTTCCTAAAATACCACTGGTTCTGCAGTGTTGGAATTTTAAATCTGAAGCCTGCGGTGCACCATAGAAGCTTCAATTCATAGTTTTCATGTGACGTCATGTCCATATGGGAATGCCCCCTTGGAGGGCAAAACAATGTTATCTTCCACTGCCTGTGAGCCTACAAACTGAATGGTCTCTGTTTTTTCGCCAAAATGCCGGCTAGTTGTTGTGCGATGGGATGCACTAACCGATGAAGAAACAATCCTGGGCTGTGTTTCTACAGAATCCCATCCAAGAAAGAAAACCCAGAAAGTAGGAGATTGTGGATTTTGTGCCATTAAACATGCCCCTGTCCCCAGGGAGGGCAAACAATGGCAACCATCAGTGTGCACATGCATTTGTAGTGAACACTTCAGCAAAGCTTTGATTAGATTTATGTCATGAGAAATGATGTTAACCTAACAAAATGATACTGCCTTGTCGTTACTGCCCTACAACACTGACTACAGTGACCCTGAAACTAACATCTGTTGATTACTACTCACCTTCGCTTTGACAATGAAGAATTGTTTGTCTGTCACCTCCCAAATGGCAACATTATTGACCCATCCAGATCAAAAATACATATAACTGTATGTACTTTTGTACACTTTCATCTTGGCAGCAGTGTTAAGGTGAGGGACTCTCCACAAGATAAATGTAAACATAGCCGAATTGGAGCTCTGGAAGGCACTTGGCTGTTTTAGTGACTGAAATTTGGTGGCGGGTGCTGTATATGGATCACAAGTGCCCAAAACTTGTAGTTTGTTTTCATATCTTTGTTTTTCTTTAGTCGAGGAGTGATCCAAATAACCATGGCTTGAAACAGAAGGGAATTTTGGCCTGTGCTGCGTCTCTATGAAGAGTCCGGTGTTGGCTGCCATGTTGGCCCAATGTTTTGCCCTCCAGGTCACTGCATGGAGCGATAATGAGCAGAGCGGCCTGGTGCGGCTTTGAGCATGGGAACAGGTGGTGGGGGAGGGGGTCAAACGGCTCCGTCAGCAAGGAGCACAAATTCTCACCATTCCACTCCTTTCACATACTCTGATAGAGGCATAAAATCTTGGTGGAAACCAGTTTAAACAAACCTGCTTCTTTCAATAACTATTGAGGTATAATAGGTTTGTCAGAGTATCAGGTTTTGTGCTGCACTTTCGACATGATATCCAGAACGCCAGACAGACACGTAGATGGTTTGCCAGCCAGTTCAGGGTCAGCTCCAGGTCAGCGACAGTACTGCCTTTTCATAACTCTGCCGGATCAAATCAATACCCTCATCTGTCAGACGCACACGCAAGCTATCAGAGGGCCAAACAGGTAGGCAAGCAGACAAACAGCCAGTGAAACAGACAGACACCAGTCATGCTGGCAAGCCACCCACTCAGCCAGGCAGTCAGCCAACAAAAGGATAGATAGTCAGAGTCAACTCATAACTCAACTCCATGCTGGCTGTAAAGTCATATATTTGTACATACAGTATTTATAGTCTGTTTATATAGTTCCAGCTCGTGTGCAGTTTTTTCCCTTGTGGTGTTAAAACCACTCACAGTGCCATATTCTCTACTTTTCTGTTTATTTTCTCTGCTACTGACATCCAGAGCCTCTTATCAGTGCAGTCCAAGTTATTCTTACTTCATTTATTTCTTTTCACAGCTTTAAACCTAACACATTCTTATGTATATGTGCAATGCTACTGGTTCAGTAAAACTGGCAAAGAGAGATGGACATGCATTTAGTTCCTCCAGTCCATCCTAGTTCAGGGCAGAGTGCCGAGCATGACGCCGTTGCCTTCAGTCACATTTTTCTTTGATCAGGCCAGAAACGCTCAAGGCATTCCTTCTGTGTGAGTTTGCAGCTGGCAACCCACATTATACAGAGGGTCACTAAGGGTTTGAGAGTGCATTTGTGGCTTTTTGTTGCATATTTGTTCTTTATTCAGTCTCACTACTTCTGTTGTTTCCATTTTCTTTCTTTTCAGCACTGGTACTGTCTACCAAAGGGCAGTATCATTTCTTCACATGAGTTTTTCCTCATTTGATTTGTATAATTCCTTTTTTTCCCGCCAGGACCCACATTCTTGTCTGTTGTATAAACTGACAACCAGCATGGTCTCCACAGAGGCGTAAATTTCCATTAAAAGTCTTTACCTGGTGAGAATCCTTTAGCGGTGGTCCATATTCCTGTCAGTGTGTGGTATTTGAAGATAAGGGGGAGCGTGGTCCCTGATCTAATCTGATTGTCTCGGCTCTGCACCGGGCGCTGCGGGAATGACTGCATCAGGGAATGATTACTGGATATCCAGAGGAAATTGTAGCCCTGAAAGCACCATTATTTGTCATTAATCACTTTTATAGTGTTAATGTCACATTTTCTAGATTGAGGCAAATTCTGACTTGCAAAAAAAAAGTCCATGCATAGATAACTATTTAGAAACTTTGTTAGAGATGAAAGGTTAGAGTCTTCATTTTACTGACATTTTCTTCACTCTTCATTTAAAAGAAAAGGCTTTAAGCAAAATTTTTCCTTGCCACTGTCGCCTTAGTACTTGCTGTTGGAGGGATCTGTTGGTTTAATACTATAAAGAGTATGGTCTCAACCTGCTCTTTATGAAAAGTGTCCTCGGATAACATCTCTATGATTTAGTGCTATCCATACCAGGGAATTATCCATGACACTGTGAAAAAAGCATTTGATAGTGCATTAAAACTTATGACAAACTTATGACACGTCCAAAATGTACAACTGTACTTGAGGTCAAGGAAAATATTTATGACACACTCTCATGATGGCCAGTGTCAAAACTATCCATGGTAGTTTAATGTAATTTTAAAACATAAAGCTTGAGAGTTTGATCATGTCAACTTGTCATGGCAAAAAATTGACTCGATTTGAATAAAGTGATGTGAAGTAAAACAAATGTTAAGTCCTTGCATTTATCTTCAGTAATCTTTGGTATGTACAGATAAGTGAAAGAGATCATTATCGCATCCATTCGATCTTCGCTTCATGATGCTGGTCTCTGAGGGAATGACAGACTCAGGGAAATATTTAGATTAGTCATGTTGCAGCCATTTTACACCAAGCCTCACCTCTCTCACTGTGTCCGTCTCTGTCACTCTCCTTCTCTATGCTTCCAGCCATGTTGGCTTTACATGAAAGCAGTGGAATAAATCCCTTATTTTTGGACTGTTTTATGATACACTGATTAAGTTTGTGTGCACACAAACAATGCGCTTTAATGTGTTGTTTTTTATGACATCATTTCTGTTAGTCAGAAAGAGTTCTTGAGAAATTAGTTCACCGGTGAAGTCATCCATGTTCTGATTGAAAATAAGTCTTTTTATGGGTCATTAGCTTATCTGAACCCAGGTTGAACTTATCAGTTTAGATAAAACCTACACAGCCAGACCAGCCAAACAGGCCTAGAGCGAATGGGACCTGATTCTGAAAGAACTTGTGGATTTTATTCAGACAGAGTGACTCAGAGAGTTTAAAAAAGTGGATAAACACTGTCTCGTGCCTTCACAAAAGACTTAAATCTGTTAATGTTTCCATGTCTGCCTCTGAGCCACAGTTGGAAATACTTCAGTTTTGCTTGTTACATTTGACAGTTTCCACTGGTTGTCTCATTTCTGCATTACAGATTTTGGAAAAATGTTATTTTGGAAGAGTGTCAGTAATTTGCTTATTTGGCAGTGATACACATGACAAAGAGCTTGCATAAATATGAAGAAAATAAAAAATAAAGTATAGTGAAATGGCCTGTGGGCTGGCTGATGTCAGAAAGACATGAGGCATGTATGTAGGCTTCTGTGTGGGCAAACCACAACAAATTAACCAAGATTTTTGGCTCCTAGGCAGAATCTTGTTCTTTTAACATAATAGAAATAAAATATGATTCTTTTTAGGCCCTGTCAATTCAATAGCAGAGGTCTCATTGACCAAATATTTTCCATCATTGACTGATGTCTTTTTTTTTTTTAACAATGATGGAAAAATCTGAAGGCCATCCATTATTTTTGACAGATTAAACCAGTGAGGGCAATCTACAGTAACATTAAGCAATTCATACACAAAAGGAGAAAAGGAGTGATATTTTAACCAGGAGAAAATGCCTCCTCCGCTTTCATAGTTACATCTCTCATATTGGTCTGTTTAGGCATGATGGCCGTGGTGTTTTGGCGCCCCACACTTTCACTGCAGGAAAAAAAGAATTCTCATCTTAATGTGGTGATGACATGAAAGTGAGGACTTGGTCTGTGTCTCTCTTCATCTTTTCTCTCCATGCCTTTATAGATGCATAATCCGTAAGTTTGTCCTGGATGTTAAATCTTATTGCTTTTGAAAAATAAATACTGTTAAATAGGCTATGTCTCATTATCGTTAAAAAATGAAATTTAAAATGATGGATAATAATAGATTATAATGGAATTTTCCAACCCTGTCTGTCAGAATTTTGCAACCTCTGTTCAATAGGTGTTGTCATCAAATGTCATCTTTAACTGAGATGAGTTAATAGTTTACTGCTGTAACAAAACAACTGGTACAACTGGAATTGGAGTAATGAAATAACAAACTCTGGTTTATTTAAAGTAATGATAATAGTTGCATTATTTTATATTAGGGGTGTAAGAAAATATCACACTTGGGTATCGCAATATTGTGTTATTATGTGATATTGTATCGATTCTCGAAAACACTATATCATGATATTGTGATACATGCAAAGATTCATAGCAAAGTCATTCAATTTTACATTGTGTTAAAATCCTCCACTGCAAGATAGCAGCATTGTAATCTGTCTCTACTATTTTGATTGCATATAAAAGCACGCTTTTAACTCACATTTTATGCATATGATGGCATGTTATTTATACTATGACACAAAATTCCTAATGTTTCTAAAATTAGATTTTAAAAATTGATAGAAAATATATAGATTTATAAAAAATAGCAATATATCCCTTTGCTTACAGTATCGCAATATTTTGCATTTTGACCCCTGTATCATAATACATAACGCTAGGTTCCAATACACAACCCTATTGTGTACATGTAACAGTAGCTAAAGACTCTGTGGTGACAGTCAAACAGTAGATTAATTAGTCATGTTGCCGCGATCACTGCCGCTCTGACAGCTTGGCTCATCAGCACGACTCAGCGGTCTACCAGTTGGTTCTTATTTTCTCCTCCCTGAAGCTGCCGCACATGAGGTATTAAAATCTTCCGCCTCTCCTCCTGCCTTTTTAAAATCTAGATTAGTCATGTTTTGCTGACTCTCCCTGCCTCACTTACTCGTAAAGCACCTGCCAAATGCCAAAAGCCTTTATCGGAAATTTAGAGTGAGCAATAAAAACGTTTTTTTAATCTCTTTCTCTCACTTTCTGTTTTCTTTATCTCTCTCGCTCTCTGTAGCTTTACTGGCCAGCCAGTCCAGACCGTGTCCAGGAATGTCTCATGGCCGGGAAGGATCCAGAGGTGATTCAACACACACTCACACAAACATACACACGCAAACACACTAGATTGCATAAGCAAAGCAACATGTACCACAGTAAGTATGTGACCATGAAAGCAAGTAATCGGTTTTAAAGTCACAGGGGGAATGAAGAACATTTACACAGAATCCTACAAAGATATGGATCAGTGCCTTGCAGGTCAGGTTGTATCAGCTTTTTTCATCCTTTCATCCTGCCTGCTACCACCACTCAAGAAACTGTGTTAAGACAGCAACAATAAATCAAGACAGTTGCATTATAGATTACAATCTGGAGCGGAACCAAAGTTGAATGTATCTGATTCATTTGGGAACAGTAAACAAACAGGAGAGCTCTGATGCTGGTGAGGATATCAAGATTCAGCTTAGCTAGATTTACTCAACAAAAACGGCATGTGAGGACAAAGTGGACAAACTTTGACAGAAAAGAAAAGAAGAACAGGTTATGCTCATCAAGATAACATTATCTTGCTTTTATCTTTGGTGTAGCCAGAGATCTTCACGTCTGTTGTGTGTAAAAACTGGCAGTTGAACTTCCTAATGAGAAACATGCAGTTCATGTTTTTAATGAAGATATTTGTGTATCATTCAACTTGGAACCTTTTGTTAGTATTTTTACAGCATTGTTAAATGGTGATAGAAATTCATCCAATGAGTCTAAAATAACCCTTTTATCATATATGTAATAAAAATAATATTACAAAATACTATACATTCTCTGTGTGTGTGTCTCTCTCTCTCCATCTAGTTGGAGTGTGCCAATTTCCTGCGAGTTCTGCAGCCTTTCAATCAGACTCACCTGTACGTTTGTGGCACTGGAGCCTTCAACCCTCGATGTGCTTTTATAGCTACCAACGTCTTCCAACAGGTATCACTGCATGCACTCATAGACAGACAAATAATCTTTTTCTGTGGCCACCTAACTAGCAAAAAAGTGGTTCCACTGTAACAATGACTGGAAGAGGAATCACTGCACCAGAGTAACAGCATTGTGTTTCTTAATCTGTACTTAACCTGTGACAGATTTTTTTCTGTATCACTTTACATTTGCACATGTATATACACTCGTACCACATGATGTGATTTCAGTTCACTATCAGTGTCTGTTAACTCCCAGAGATCTTTTCTACAGGAAGACCTTGGCCTGGGCAGTAAAGCAATAGTGATTCGTAATGACAATAGACACTAACAGCCAAACATTTAACAGGTGTGTTGTTCAGTTGCACCATCAACATGTGACACAACAACAGAAACGGCGTGGAGTAAGAAAATACGTATGGCAGTATGGCAGTATGGCAGATTTTTTTAAAGTCTATTAAGTCATTGTGTGTCTATTAAGTCAGGTTAGTGAAACAGTCCTCTTCCTGTCTCCCACTGTTCTAGTACCAGCCCCCATACAGAGGTCTATCAGCAGCTGAAATACTGTATGTGTGGTGTCTGCCCCTATGCCCATATATCTTCTAGGGTTCACCCTCTCCCATCTGTCTATAATATATACAATGTACCTTTGTCATTGAGGCTACTCTTTGGGGGAGTACCGGACACTGCAGATTTTTTATTTGACATTTTATGCCAAATAAAATTTAAGCGAGTGTGTCTGCTTTATTCCACATGGATTAGTTGGTTAATTTCTCATAATTTAGACATATGTGGGTTATCATTTTGTCAGAAGTAGGTTAATGGTTCTAAATTCCCTCAGTTGTGCATCTGTGTTAGTGTGTGTGTGCATGCATCTGAGGTTTAAACCTGTGCCAGTTGTGTGTGTGTGTGTGTAGGGGGGATCAGAGATTGTGTGTAATTTTCTGTGTGTGTGGGTATGTGCATTCCTGCATTCGTACTTTTTTGAGCTTCCATGCATGCCTTTCAGCAGTGTGTGTGTGTGTATATGTGCGTGCGTGTGTGTGCGTGTGTGTGTGTGCGGGTGTGCGTGCATGTGTGTGTGTGTGTGCGTGTGTGTGTGTGTGTGTGTGTGCGGGTGTGCGTGCATGTGTGTGTTTGTGTGTGTGTGTGTCATCTAATCCCATGAAAGACCCTGTGTGATCAGAGGTTCAGACGTGGTGCTTAGAGGAGCTGGTGGTGCTGACTGGTTTAAGACTGGACTTCACACATTTTAATATCCCTCCACTTAGCCTGATTACCCTCAATTAGCTGCTTGCCCTGTGCATTCGTGCGTATGTGTGTGTGTGTGGCAGGCTAGTTCAGCTGCATGAAAATTGTTTTGCTTATTTGCCAGAATTAATGGATGAATTTAATTATTTATGAATTAGATTAAAGTTATTTATGAATGAACTAATGAGTCAGTCTGCCCAAACAGCTTGTTCTAGCTGATTTTCTTCTCCCGCTCTGTCTGAGTGACCTCTGTCTCTGTTGTCTTTGCCAGTCAGAGCATCAGACTCTCTCCTACGGCCAGACAGAGTGTGGGAAGGGGAAATGTCCCTATGATCCGTTCCAGAAAACAGCCTCCGCTGTGGTTGGTAAGGCGACCTTCTGTTTCCTCAAACCACAACTCAAATGAACAATGAATAATAAGTTATCATCAAATCAGCTATTACTTGTCTGTGAGGTTTTAGCTAAGTGTGGATGACCAGTTTTAGAAGAGAGATAGTAAATGCA
>JAJHUR010091729.1:0-11538 GCA_027495735.1 Lutjanus campechanus | reverse complement strand
TATTTCATTTTAGAGGCTTTTAATGGCTGATAGTGATGATGTGCCAGTATTATTGCACATGCCATACCCATTTTCACGTCTTTTAAATGCAGTGACCCGTTTGTAAAAATCTGTTGCAGATGAGATAACCTGGATGACATGGTTGGTGCTATTTTCTCAGACTTTTGGAGCTCTCCCTTGAGAGCCACAGAGGATATTATGCAACTGTTTTCACAGGCTAAGTACTCCTAATGACAAGTGAACTGATCTCCATGATTAAAATCAGTCGCATGCCTTTTTTTAAAAAAGAATTTACTGTCTCACTCTGCCTCCAGTTTTCTCAATGTGGTTTATGCTACTGTTAAAAAAATTTGTAGCGTCCTAAAAGAAAATGCCCCAATTAACTGTTTACCAGCCATTCATTGATGAATTTAATGTTTATACTCTTTTCGCTTAAATGGGGAAGTTAAACAAAGTTGTCTTCCTTTGATATCCAGTCAAGGTTCTGTCCTTACATCACACGGACTGTGGAAAACAAGTTGTTCTTCATCTGTCATCTTCAATCGCAAGGATGAAGCCATGAATTTTAGAAATACTGAAGTCATGAGTTGCCCTAAGAAATCTTGGACTATAACCACTAACCAAACTCTGTAGATTTCTCTGGGTATTTAAAGAAATGTTAAAACTAATGCTTTATCGACTCAGTTACCTGTTCAATTATATTGTCTGTTAATTGAGGTGCACATCAACTTTCACTCAACAAACAGACTTGAGGCATCGTTCACATCATTTTATTTAATAGATCTCTATCATATACATACAGTACAATATGCTCAAGACAGATTTTTATGGCACATCCATTTTTGTTGTACATTTTGCAGTCGCTGGTATTGCTGTGAGGCTACAGTAAAGTGACCGTTTGAATCTGTTACTTAGGTTGATACAGCAGGTGGATTGACCTCGGTGGGTAAGAATAAGGTTGCTACAGCAAAAACACATGCACTGTCAAGTTATATATTCCACTAGGGGTGGGTCACACATCCAGTTACACAGACCGATACTCGAGGGGGGGGCGGGGGCATTATGTTGTTATGTTCTATTGAGACCCCTTTTGTTGTTTTTGTCTTGGAATACGCTACAACAGTGGCTACCGTGATCCTGGAAAGCTACAGGATGTACATGGTTTAGGTTCCACCCAGCGGTCGCTCACTTTGAATTTGAAGAGCTGCCGTTACATGATGTGTTCAATAATGTTTGGTTTCAGGGGAGATTTTAAATCTTTTTCAGCCGTCAAACACATTACTAGCTCTGGGTTCAACCAAAACCTTGAATATCCAGTAGGAGTGACGAATAATGGTGTATAAGGATCTAGTATTCAGGTTTCTACTGCAATACAACTTTACCGTCAATACTACAGGTACAGAGTACTGCTAGGAGGTTATTCACATATGTACAAACTCTGCTGGGTAACTGCGCAGAGACTTGACAAGTGAGTGTGCGTTTTTTTTTCTTTTCCAGTCTGCAGAGCACGTTCGAGATAGAAAAATAAAACAGTGATAGACTACAAAATACTGTGTGCCACCGTCATATATAAGTGCTGCTGTCCATTTTACACCCTGTTATTTGTCCTCATTTGAATGAGAACAGTCATAACTTCACTCTTTCAGTCAGAATTTAAAAAAAAACTGATAAAATGATTGTCTCAAAAAATAATTTAAAAAAGAATGATATTTTTAAAAAAACAGCATCAAGTACAACAAAAAACAATAGTAACATGATACGAAAACTCACCGGTTCATCAGCTTTCCCTTTTATCAGCTTATCAGAGTGATGTAGGTGTGTGTGCGCACAAAATGTGTAAATACAGTATACATAAGTGTGCAAGAATAGGGATGTGAGCACCTCCTGTATCCCTTTCCATAGTTAAAGTCTCTTATTTAAAACTCACCAGCGGGTTAAAATGTCCCCTTAGTGTCCTGTTTAATTTGCTGAAAGTGCTTCACGTACTTGGCATGGCACCCAGTCTCCTCCATGGAGACTTTTTGTGTCTCTGAATGTGCAAGGTTGGCATTTGGACTTTCTCCCAGTAATCCACTGTAAGTGTTAAATGATAGGAAACAGCATAAAAATGCAAAAATAATGTGAACTCGAGCCAGTGTTGACATGTCTGAAACAAAAGCGAGATGATAAGGGATGTATAGACGGGAATGGAGGAGTGTGGAGGTGCAGCAGCTGATGGAGCGGCTGTCTGTAGCATAGATATAATATAGGTAGATGCTGCAATACCTCAACGTTACCGCCACATTGGTCCTGGGAAGATGGACCTGTGAACAAATTCAACGGACAGGAGTTTTTTTTTTCTGGGTTAAAAGCACTGCAATCAGGGTTGGGGAGCTTCATCGACGTAATCATAGTCATCGATTTCGGAAATATGTTGCTTTGCATGATGTGCATCAGAATGAACTGTCCTGTCAAAGCATGGATTCACCCTGAGAACGAGCTGCAGTGAACACACCTCGCTTGTGATCGTCTGAAATGTGAGAGCATTTCAGACAGAGATGCCACACTATGGCTCTTTACAAGCTCCACTAACTGCAAATGGCTTATTACGGCAGAATAACTGCTGCACGAGCACTTGAGGTGAAAGCACCGGAGCGCTTCATCGAGACAGCAGCAGCGACGAGACAGCACCGTCCTGTTTACTGTTTGTCAGCACCCAAGCACGTATACTAGGACTATCAACAGGCATAATGTGTTTCTGTCAGTTGCCACTTATGTGAAATGTAATTTCTGTACTGCCACTGTTAATGTGACATTACACCACACACAGTTTTATAAAATTACAGACTGTTTTTACACTTGTACTTTTCCAAAAAATTGCAATTTGGTTCTGGTTATCTACTTTCAGATATCACACTTGGCCATAACATTGTGATTAATTGTGCAACCCTAATCTTAACTGCATATAAGTCAAGTACTTAAGTAAAAATGCTGATTCTCCAGTTCAAGGAAAGGGTTGACACAGTGATAAAATTAATGTGTTACAGTAATCCTTTTGAATTTGAGGTCCAGTATTTTCTCACCAGGCATCTGACAAATAGGGTCTATTAAACAGGGCGGGAATGAGACTACTTATAAAATATGCTACTATTATGATTATTGTAATGTGCTTTATGTGCCTAGTTTTTAGGATGACGATTGTTTTTTATAGGATTTTAATGAATAAAACATTGTAATAATGAGACAAGTTTTATATATATCTATTTTGGGTAAATTAACTGTCACATTAATTGATTAATAAAAAATTTTCTTTACCTTTATCTTTAATTGATAAATCAGTCATTAGATTAGTCGAGTAACTGAAGAATTGTTAGATTAATCATTTAAGAAATAATCATTAGGTGCAGGCCTAACTATAATCGTTTTTCAGCCGATTTCTATGAGTCATGTTTAAGAGTTTATGATTAATATGGGAGTAAGAAATAAAATGTTTAGCGTCTAACTTGATGTTCCACATAGATCATGAACCCAACCTGTCATTGAAATTGGTTCAGAAATGAACATCGCTGTGTTTTTATCCAGAAAAAAACCCACAAAGCTCTCCTGTTTACATGTATTTTAACAGGCTAGTCTTGCCAGAACCAATATGGCGGTGATGTTGACATACGATTTTAAGGCCAATGCGGCATCTACGTATATCTGTCTATGGTCTGTAGAGTTCTAGATGACTTGGCAGCAGCTGTGTGGGGTGGGGGTACATAGCAGACCCTCCTTGGGGCTTCGGTGGATGTTGACGGACAGAGTCTTGTCGCTCAGAGGCATCTGCAGAACGCGGTTCTTCATGTTCCTGTGGTTCTCCCTAGCCAGGTCCAGCTCTCCCAGCCTCAGCGTGCCCGTGCAGGGGCCCTCCAGCAGCGGGTCGGCAAGCGCGTCTCCAAGAGGGGGCTGCTGGTGGTACAGGTTGCCCCTGGGTGAGGGGCCGCCCAGGAGCGAGACTTTATCCAGGCTGCCGGTGGAGCCGCCCATGCACATTCTCCACATGGGACGATCCTGGGTGTCCCCTCCGACAACGCCACCGCCGCTGCCGCCACCACCACCACCTCCCCCTCCTCCCCCTGTCAGGTTGTGGAACTGAGAGCTCAGGCACAGGCTCATCAGCTTTAGGCTCTCTACCAGGCCGCTGGCAGCTTTGGCTGTTCCTTTGCCTTGGCCCGAGCCTGATCCAGGACTGGCGCAGTTGGAGGGACTGCCCTGCCCTGACCCTCTTTTCTCTCTATCCTCTTTCCTCCCGCCTCTCTCGTCACCTCGTCCACCTACAGATGCCGTGTCTGGTGGACGGTGACTTTCTGTCTCGTCGTCACTAGTCTCTGAGCTGGGTGTGAAAACGGCGACCGGTGCTGTTACACTGACAGTTTTAGGTGATGACATGAGTGTTGACGGGGATGGTATTCTAGAGTTCAGATTGAGGCTGAGACTGGGTTTGGGCGGGCCGAGTCCGCACAGCTCCCTCCTCTCTTCCTCCTCCTCATCCTCTTTATCCTCCTCGTGGATCTGGTTAAGAACTGGTGCGCTCATGCGGGACGTCAGCCGATTAGCAGAAGATGCAGATGATGAGGAGGAGGTTTTGCAACGAAGCACCACCTGAGCAGGGAAAGCAGAAGGAGATAAACATTTGTCTTCCCCTCCCTCTTCTTCCTCATCCTCCTCCACGCTGAAAAGACTCGGACTACGAGGTTTGCAGGGACCCACTGAGGTCAGGGAGCCCAGCCTGAGGGGGTTGGAGTGGGGTTTCACCAGAGGCCTGAGCCCCCTCTCCTGGCTCTGACGTGCAGGCTGCTGCTGGCTCGGCGCTGAGCTGTGGTTCTCCTGCCGCTGACTGACGTCCAGCAGAGCAGTTTTGGGCCTGGGGCCTTTGTGGAGGCTCTCAGCACTGCGGGCAGGGGACTGTGGGCCCCCAGGGTGGGAGATACCTGGACCCCCTAAACCATCACTGACATCCTGGTGAACATCCACTCTGGTGGGCCAAGACTGCC
Organism: Lutjanus campechanus; assembly: GCA_027495735.1. NCBI lineage: Eukaryota > Metazoa > Chordata > Actinopteri > Lutjaniformes > Lutjanidae > Lutjanus > Lutjanus campechanus. The sequence goes on along the minus strand of JAJHUR010091729.1, from coordinate 6,526 downwards.
TGTTAAACACACACAGAACACAAGGTTTAGAGAATTAAACTGAAAAAAAAAGCAATACTGTATTTATTTTTAGATCAAAATTTGAATTATTATGAATTGTACATTTGGACGCAGCTAAGCGTATATAATAATAATAATGGTTCCGGTGGAGGAGAGGAGGAGGGGTTCACATGCACTAACATGCATGCGCGGCTGGACCGGCTTACCAAAACAGAGGCTTGAGAACAGCACACACAGAGGGCATGTCACATGACTCTCTACTCCAGAGGTCAATACACCACTAGTTGTGTACATAGCAAAAGTAAAATTCCTGACAGCTAATGAGGCTGTATTTCGCATTTAGCCCCTTTAACATTTATTTGAAAAACTATTCAAATTCTCAAAACTTTTCTTCATAAATCTGAAAAAAAGCCTGATTCCAATTCAGTGCAAATCAATTAGTTTCACTTTCTCAATAATGAAAATATAAGCTGTTTTCTGTTTCGCTGCAGATATTTCTGGAGGTACATTCCTGGTAACGTTGCTGATCTGCACCCTCTCTTCTATTCTCACCCTGTCCTTCATTCTCTGCTGAGAGGAAAAAAAAAAAAGCTCATCTGTCCATCTGCTGTCAAACTTGTCTTCTGGAAACTGACAGTACACAGCCCTGCAGAGGCAGCACTCTGTCTATCTCAAGAAATGTTTGTGTGTGTGTGTGTGTGTGTGTGTGTATTTGTATGTGTGTACCTGAACTGGGCCTTGCTGGGGCTGGGCGATCGTGTCTGGCTGTGCTGCTCCTTCTCTTGCCTCTCCCTCAGCATCCTCTCCGCCAGCAGGAAGTATGTGGCTGTGATGTGGTTGTACTGATTCGACTCCAGAGCCCTGAGAAGGTGGAGAGAAATCAATTTGAATTCCAAAACACACACAAGGTACGCACACACATATCAAGACGCAGATCAACACCAAACCCTGACCATGAGTCAAAAGGAAGTGACGGGGGTGAAGATTGAATTTGACATGGCAACAGCTCGCGATTGACTGCCAGCTGGTTGTTAATGGCAATTAAACTGTTGATGACACTCAATTAAGCTTCAGTTCGACTAGTGGACCATGGCGAATTTTTGGAGATTACACAGGAAAGAATAGCTGCATGTTAATTTATGTGTGAGATAGAAGGACACATACTCAGTTATGGTGTCTCGGTCCGCGATGCCGCCCAGCACCATGCGCTGGATGATGGAGCCGTGCTCCTCCTCCGACAGGCTGCGATGGGACACCAGAGGGGTGGACAGCTTGGTGGCCGGGGAGGGGTCGACACCTTGAAGCCATTCGTGGCCCTCGATCTCGTCGAGGGTCGCTCGTTTCTTTGGGTCCCTCTGCAGCATGTGGGCTATGAGACTGGAGCGAGTCACAGAAGAGATCAGTGTTATGGAGGAACTACAGAAACATCTGCTCGGTACTCTAGCAGTGTTTAGATACACACTAATAATCCTTAAATCTAGGAAGAGAGTTTCACTAAAACAAGTCAGACTGTACAACAAACATGAAGCAGAAAAGGCTGTCTGACAGCAAAGTAAAGAAGTGAAAATATAAATATAGCGTATGCTGGAACTGAGATTGATATTTATGGGTGAACCTTTTTTAAGTGGCTAAAATACATTTGCTGACCGTGTCCACAGCAGTACATTCCTTATCCTCCATGCTGGTGCCTGACCACCATCTACTGTAGCTAATGCACTGGCTATTGGGAAGTACCTCATACAACCTCACTTCAAATAATCTGTATTTTTCCTTGAGGGAACCCCCAGGTTAGCCAAACTTACATCCACCACAGTTTACAGACCAACCTCTACTTTGCCATCATTATAAACATACACTTTTCCAGATATGAGGGACTTTTTGATGTGCTCACTTTGGGTCTTACCTTCAAATAATTTTGTTAAGATAATACAGTGTTAATACAGTGTTATTAATGATGGACACAGCAGCCACAAAATGCCTATGAAAAGCAAATAAAGCCCTATTAATAAGCTCTATTGCCTATTACTAATAATATCTGGGGACCTCTAAAAATTTGTAATAATTGCAGAGGTCGTCTGAGATCTTAATTCCAAGTGAATCTGCCATGTCCATAATTTGTTAAGTAAAAATTCCACCGCAAATTACCCACCAAATTTCTCCAAACATAGAGGTGTGAAACTGGCAAATCGGCATCTATGTGGTTTAAGATCTAATTTGTTGTCAGACAACTGAACAAGTTTGAAATTTGATCACCACTGATAATATGTTGAAGAGCATTCTGTCAGATCAGCTATACTGATGTTTAAAGTGAGTGATGATGACACAGAAGATTAGCTGCAAATGTGTATTTATGCTTGTAGCACATGCAGAAAGTAGGCAAAACTCTAAACTATATTACTAACGTAGCTGCTGAAGAATGGACACTTCTGTAGGACTGATTTGTGTAGAGCCAGGACATCATATTCGGGGATAAGGTCAGTAAATTCAAATAAAATACAAAGTTTGCTTTTCCCATGTGAATCCACCGCATGAAACACAGAAGTGGGGGGTAATTTCTAAATCCCACAAGGCCCCTTGGTAGTAATAGTCCCATGCAAACAGTATATATGACTCAAGTTCAAACAAACTGAAAATGATTCCAATGGCTATGATGTACACTGCATTTATATGATTGGATGTTATACTGTAAGTTAGCTTATCGATTGAGCCAGTGATTGTGAAGCATGAATGAAGCAGCTTAGTCGATCAGCTGGTGCAAGCACAATTTCAGTGTCCTACCTAAACTAACTTGATGCCCCAGAAATGTGGCCAAAAGTTTGAAAAAAGGCCCCAGTTATGATAAAGCAGAATTATCCTTGGAATGACGTGTTGATAATCCTTTAAACGAGCAATCCAACTTCAGCATTTGTTTTTGCAGTCTCGCTAAGTTAAGTGTTTAACTTCAGCACTAACATCAGTGACTGAATCATTCACACAAAATAGGAAGAGGGGCAGTTTCCTCAAGGCCACATGGGTGAGCGATTCGTCTGAGAGATCAAACAAACAAAATTTGAACCAGGATGTGTGCCAATATTTGGAACGCTGTGTGCAGGTCAACATAAACTAATGAAGTTGTGTCAAAAAAACAAAGAGTGTTTTCAAAGCTCCAGCCACTCAAAATGTATTCAGAAGCTCTTATTTTGACCTGCTCTGCCTTCCTTGATGCATCGTTAAACCCTCACAATGTTAAAAATAGAGGGCTGATTTTGAAGGGTGCATTAGATACACTTAACGCAGCGCTGCATCTCTGCTGGAGCAGCTGACTGCAGCAGCGAGTGAAAAGCAGGACAACGAGGAGGCAGCAGCAGAAGAAGAAAAAGAGAGGCCGCTCCTCTTTTCTTCACACATCTAAAAACATGAAATATGCAGCACCTGCAGAGTACTCCGTCCATCTGTGTGGGTATGTGTGTGCCTGTGTGTGTGTGTGTGTTACTCACTCTCGGCATGCATGGGAGATGTGTGGAGGCACCGTGTATTTACAGTCCATGATCATGGTGAGCGTCTCGCTGTCGTTAGCCTCCTGGAAGGGGGGCTGACCGCACACCAGCATGAAGAGGATCACCCCTAGACTCCAGATATCTGCAGAAACAGAAACAGAGATATGACTGTTGGCTCACACCAAGACAAAACTTCATGTGAGAGGAGGATGGCCACAGAAATGAGAAAAATAAGGATGACAGACCACCAAAGTGAAGCTCATACATACGTCCTTTCTGCTTAGTGACCTAGATATAAAAAAAAAAACAAGAGCTGCCCCCCCCCTTTCAAATGAAGCATGAATCATATTCGATCAGAGCCATTTCCATAAATATGTACTGGCTTAGGACACATCTGTCTAACCAAGGATGAGGCTTTGCACTACTGCTTGCCGCCGGCGTCATGCTCACTCACACGCACGCACGCACCCCCACACAAACACACGGTCGTAGGAAAGTGGGTTAACGTGTTCATCCCTCAAAGCTTCATACAAATGCTAATTTCATGGAACAGTTCTCTTTGGTCTGATTATCCCGTTTTAAAAGAGCAACTTTTCGCTCTGGGCTTTCTCTGCCGCTCTGGTCAGCAGGATGGTCCACTGACACACATTCTGCGCTCATATGCTGACTATGAGCAGAGAGACTGTAATGTAAAAGCATGCAGTTTCCCAGGCAGTATGTTGACTCCCCCCCCACCCCCTTTTTTTTTTTACAACGACCTTGAAAGATTTGGGGCTTTACATGTAGCGCCACTGATTATTTTCAGTGTCAATTAATCTGTCAGTTATTTTCTCGATTAAACAATTAGTTGTTTGTGTCAGACTCACTGACACATTGTTGTATTTCAAATTTATATTTTCTTATTGTCTAATGACAGGCATTTTATGACTTCATACAGTAAATATATTACACATTTCTCCTTTAAATTTAGTCATTTGACTAATTGTTAAAGTTCCCCTCCACTCAAACGTGTTTTTCTTAGGTTCATATCTGTTAAATGTGACTACACTGACTTGTATCTGTGCATAGTTTGTCAGTAGAGCAGTGTTTTCACATTCCTCTACTGAAGGAGGAGATGTCTGTGCACTTCCTGAAAATCTGAGATTCAACCGTCCCCCAGGCAAGTTAGATTTGGTATGTAACAAATACGACAGCAAATCACTGTCAAATATGCAAATGAAGGCAAAGAAACCTGAAACCTCTAGTACAGAACGTCTGTCAGTACAGACAGCCACAGTTAGCATTAGCTGTGTTAGCCACTGCCAGCTTCAAGCCAACAAGCTAACAAACATACAAATTAAATATGCTAACTACAATTATTCTGATATGTCTGTAGGGTTAGGATTAGGTCTCACTGAAGCTCAAACATGGCTTTTTTTAAAAACTTTTTATGTGGAAAAATCATGTCAAACTAAGTATTAATAATAGCAGAGTATTTTTAAAATACTTTGAAACGTGTCTGGAGAGGAAGTTTTGATTAATGCAGTTTAAAAGTGCCAATGTTTGAGTGTCTTTTTCTGGGTTTTTATTGGTATTTTTTGGTGCTACGTGTCTAATGATGTGTCACTATTTGATCAGACAAAGTAAGTGTGTGATGTTCATTTTCTTTCTAAATATTAAAACCAACCAGAAGTGTACAATACTTCACTTCCTGTGAGGCAGATGACTTAGTCTCCAGAGACAGAAGAAGAGGAGCATCAACAACTACCTGAACCGACGGTGCTTGTGTAGCTTGCATCAGTTTGATATATTAAAGACTTGTTCTGCAAAAACAGGTGGTAAACTGAGCCTAAGTGGGTTTATCCTCCCCAACACCCCCGGTGATGTCTTCACGTTTCTTTGTATCAGTGCAGTTTGCCAGGATGTGCTGGAGATTTCAATCTGGTGAAGTAAATGTGCCAGTTTGCTGTGGGTGGCAAGTATTTATTGCTCTGAGGCTGTGAAGGAGCGTCTCATACTGCTGATGGAGGGAGCAAACGCTGCTGCAGTCCCCACCACCATCTTACCCCTAGCCAACGTATCCTAGCAACCGTGACCCTGCTCCCTCGTTACTTGCGTCAGCGGTCCGCCAAACTTCCTTCCTCGATAACTTTATTTATAAACCAGATGGCTGACACATCTCTGGATAACACAGTTCACGTCACTGCATGTTAGCCTCACTCGAGCTAACGACGCCGGCTACTTATTGGTGACAGCTGTGAGTGTAAACATCCCTTTCTGCTTTTTCCTGCATTGCATTTTCACACCAGTTTGCTTCCCTGAGAAAACCAACAACCACTCCCTTGTGCCTTGACACTGTTAACCCCGAGGCTGGGTGGGCCAAGCTCCGCATCCTGTCCTGCTGATCATTATGCAACATCTTTTTCTAAAACAATCCTCCCTCCTGTGCATGTTCATTATGCACAGATATGCTCTGAATTATGCATGTGCCCAGGATATGTTCTTTGTAATTGCTATTAGGTAAGTTAATTTTTTTTTTTTGAAGTGCAGCTTGTGCTTCTTGAAGAGGAAGCAGAAATCTATATTTAAATTTCCATTTACTGGAGACAAAAAGGAGAGAGCCCACACACTCAACTGCATAACATCAAAAGGCAAAAGGAGGCAGCAGGCATCTTTTCATAGCACTTATTAGTCCATCATCTGCTCCTGTAAGTGCACAAGCATGCCTGCACTGTGTTAAACCTCAGTCATTTCCTTCAGATTTTCTGCAGGGGAATAAAATTTCACATATTTTTGTTTGATTGTTTTTATCCCTTTTATCCTTTTATTTACTCGCTGTTTGTCTTTAAACATTTATTTCTATTCTCAGAGGCTGGAGTTTGGAGTGTTTGTAAATTGGAAACTGGAGGAATATGATGAATATTTGTTCTATTTTTGACATTTTATAGACCAAGCGATTAAATGCACAATATGTTAAGTTCTGTCTCTAGGGGGTCTCTCTCATAATACAGTACATACTGTATGAATATGAGAGTATGATGAAGTTTTTGTGCTGGTATAAGTAGAGTCTG
>JAJHUR010091728.1:0-10102 GCA_027495735.1 Lutjanus campechanus | reverse complement strand
AAATCATATTTAAGATATTTTGAGATCTAAAAGTCCAGGGCTAAAACATATTTATGGCCAGTACGGGGGTCAAATCTGCAATCTTTACATTATTAGCACCACACTCTAACCAACTGAGCTAACCCGTTACACTGACATAATTTTATGAAATGAAAGAGAGATCGTTCACATGCTTCAGTTTCCCTTTAGTATGCATTTATTATGGTGCAAGATTATTGTAGTGTCATCTGTTTCAAAATCAACACTCGGGATGTCCACAAAAAAACAATGAGCTTGACTACAATTAACGTCCTAGTTAATTACTGTCTCCAAGTATTTACTGAAACAGTACACAACACATTTTTAAATCGATTAAAAAAAACTATGCGTCTGTTCTTTCTTGACTAATACAGCTGCAGCTGTAATGTAATTTATGTTATATGTCTAAGCTTTACTTATACAAATTAATTACAAACAAATATGCAAGGCCTTAATGTTTCTGTTAAATGTTACTAAGAAACAAAAATACAATCTGTATATGTAAAATATTTTTACATTCTTCAAATTGTATTATTACAGGTTTCTCAAATGCACAATATGTAAATTTGGCATCTAGGGGTTTGAAATGTTGGCAAAATGCTAGTAAGAAATGCACCATCATCTTAAATAAATCACAGATTCTCTGCATTTGAACATTGTTGGAAACATTTGGGATAATATAAGTACACAACTCAAGAAAATACATTACATGTCTAGTCGTAGCAAGGTTTGTCAAACCTTGCTACAAATACCATGACCTGGATGACTGAGAACCTTCACAGACATTACATGTCTAACATTTTTTAGACATATTAATGTGTAAATGTTACATATTATAACTTAAGAGATGGCTCTTACAATTATTAATGTTTAAGTTGGAACGGGAAATGTGATCGAAAAACAAAAAATTACAAGAAATAAATAAGATACATGTTATGGTTTTAAGTTTTCTGTTAATATGCAGTGAAAATAAAATATTTAGCAATATTTCCCGAATTTCGATAAAAATGTTTATTTTAATATTTTAAGGGACATGTTGATACTTACATCTTCATTGGTGGTCTGGTTGGAGCTGATTAGGTAGGTATGGAAGCCTGAGAGGCCCACTATGGACCAGACAGAGAAGAAACACACCACCACCTCCAGCACAGTGACGCAATTAAGTCAAGGAATAAATGTCTGCCACAGTCTCTATTTAATCCTGTCTTACTTTTAGTAAACAGACAACTCTGACAAAGACACACACACACTTCATAGACCCATACGGAGCCAGCATGGACAAAAAATAGTAGGAGTTCTAACAGCTAGCATATTGACCTACAGCCTCGGGGGTGTCCTCCTCTTGCCAATAGTTCCTAGTTACCAGTTCATTTGGCTGGGACTGCAGAATGCTGCTCATTTTCTCTGCTCCACATAAAGCACAAACACACAACCCAAGATGAATCCTTCTGCTTTTATGAAAATGAACTATAGCAATGCTTTAGCACATCTTAGGATACGGTCTCCAAAAGAATACATATTCATAAAACAAAACCTACAAATACCCTGACACTATATAGTACAGATATATGCCCCTACTGAATAAACTTTAATCACTTGGTGGGTCAGTGTCACATTACATACTTGACAACAATGAATCAGTCTGTTAAACTGTACAGTAAAAATCAACTAAATACCCTAACTCTGCTTCTTCTTTTTTCTCTCTCCCCAATCTATTCCTTCCTAGCAAGGACAAAACATGTCATCATTCACCAAGTACAAAGGACTGCTACGATACTATCGACTGCAATTCCCCTTTATTAAAGTCCTGTAGGACACAGGCCGTTATCAGCTTGGCTTGGCACACATTTCTCTGCCAGAGAAACAGTTATCTCACTCAGCCATAGAGAGAAGGGCAGAGAGAGAGAGAGAGAGAGGGACAGTGTCATAGCCCCATGCTCTCAACTAGATTCGTGGCAGATACCTTTTTGCACCAAATTTGCATGTACATGTATTTTGTTTTTGTTTTTTAAATGTGGCTAAACCAACTAAGAATATGTGATTGACCCCTTTTTTCTGATGTGTGGCTCAAGTTCACCTCTCAGTACTTTTGCAGCTTTTAACTGAATCTCTGTGGTTTGAAATTTAGTTTATCTCTCGTATCCCTGTTTGTACTTTCATGTATCTGGTTTATTTTACTGTGTCATGTTCACTTTCAGCTGTATAGGAGTTGAAGTTACTGACAACGAAAACTCAACATTTCCTGATTTGGGCGCTTCATAATAAAAGCTTTTAGATGAAAATGTTTATTCACTGTTTTATAGATTTTCAACTAAAAACAAGCACTTCATCAGTAAATACACACCTTCAAGAAGTGGATACAAATCTCTGCTGTCCTGAGCTGACACACCAAGTCAAACCAAGTCAAGCCAAGCAACATGTGAATGAAAAAGGAGCAAAAGATTTGCAGAAGTTACTGACAGAGGCGACAAACCTTCATTGCCTCCGCTGAAAAGGGGTGAAAATTAGCATGTCCACCTGGGTTTCATGTCTACATCACTGCCGAGCAGAGCTCGGGAGTGAACGCTGATTGTACCCTTTCCAATTAAAGACAAAAGCCATATCTTAGTGGGTGTTCGTGGTTTTTTTTTGTCTAGTGTCAAAGGGGCTTTAGAAATGGCACTGGCTATCATTGACATTTGTTGTATTTCAGAGATGGATCCTCTCCTTGTTGTTTTTTTAGTATTTGTTTTTTATCTTTACTATTTTTTTTTTATTTGTATTTTATTCTCTTTAAAGTGTGGGTTCTGTGTCCTGTTGGCACATATGTAACACTTTGGTTATCTGTGTTCTTTAAAAGAAAACCTAATAAAAAGTAATTTAAAAAAAGCTAAGGTCAAATGGTGTAAAACCAAATTTTACTGTGATGTCAAAATAAAACATTTGACTTGCTTGGATTTACCAAAGCCCACGTGTTTATCACTGATGTCGAGACAATAAGCTGACTTACAGGGTAGTTGTAACAGCTGTAATCTTAAGACGTCTTGCACACACTTGGCATCCATCACACAGATAGACACACTCATATCAAATCTCATTCACACACAACATCTCTGTGAAGTCAAGTTAGAGCCAGATGAAATCAAAGGCCGACTGAATCAATCGACAGAGACAGAGTGACGAGCTCCATTGCGTGCTGTGTTACTCCAATGGAACAGGACTAATCAGATGCACAACAGTTATGCAAGTACTGTAACTGGCAGCAGCAATGGATGGAAAGGCTTTGGAGAGGCATGTCGTGCCAATGAATTCTGACCTACAAAGTGACCTGTATTGGCCTTCGCTGGGAAAGTTAATCAAGCTGTAATACAGTTGAATCTACAGAAAGCTGGGTGATAAAAAATACTATGGGAAAAGGAAAATAACAGTTGCATTCCAGAAGTAGTCTGGTCAGAAATTGTGAATTTCAGTGGAGGATATCTACTTCAGCCTCAGAGAATGTCTGGCTGAAAGAGTCTCAGTAGATATTTTTACCACACTCGTTCAGAAGTCTCATCATTCAGGCTCTGCAAGCTGCTGAAGGAACTGTGATTTCCAAGAAGCAAATTATTACCACTTGATTTGGGCCTGTCCAAAATTAGAGACTTTTTGGGTAAAGATTTTCACAGAATTTGTGACTATTTCTGGGACAAAAATTACTTTTAATTTGGGTGAACTCCTTTTTGGACTTTTGCTTTCCACAACTATAAATATTAAAACAAAAGACTTGCTTGGAATTCTGAATGTAACAGCTAGAAAAGCAATGACAAAGCAATGGCTTAAAGGAGAAATATGTCACAATTGTGTGTCCAAAAATGAGTAATACAGCCCAAATAGTGGGTTGGGACTATAGACAACATTTTAAATAGGTTGAAGCCCTATTTAATATACAGTCTGTGGTTGAAGTGAGTCGTTTCCCCCCTTGGTCTCCTCCCCAGACATAAGGAAGCTCAGGCAGGCTGTAGGAACGCTGCAGGAGCACAAGGCAAGCAATGACGAGTCCTGCACTGCAAGTTGATCAGCTGTTTGTAACTGTCAGTTGTCTGTCTATGCAAATTTAAGCCTATTATCCAATCTACTGGTACAATATAATTTATAATATTTTTATGATCACCCTCAATGGGTTTGAGGACTATATTTATATACATTTATTTATGTATATGCAAAACACCCCATGCTCTATTTTTCTGTTCTATAGTTATACAGTAAAATCCTGCAAACTCATTCACCCTCTAAAGGTATTTAACTAAAGATGACTGTGTAAATGTGATTATGTGATTCCAAATATAGCAAAAAAAAGAAAAAGAAAAAGAAAAAGAAAAGAGTGGAAAAAACACTAAACAGACACATATTAGACAGTAAATGACAATAGTCAGATTTCAGTGGAAGGATATCTGGCAGGACTATCTTTAAGTGCACTGAGGAACCCGCTTTGATGGGAGCCTGTAAACAGAGAAAGACAGAGTCTCCATTAGAACACTATACAATCAGCATTAAACAACACCCACTGAAAGTGGAAACTTGTATCAGATATTGGGTACCACTACACACTTTGGAGCCATTACTTGCTGCAGAAGTGCAACTGTCAACAAGATGAACTGAGCTAGGCAGAGTGTGCCCACTTAAATTGGCATTCCAATTTAACTTCCGAGTGTGAAGAGTAGGAAGATGGAGCCGAGCTAAAGATCAAAAATTAAGTGTTGGCTAGCTATATGTGGCAATTGGAAATATCTGTATCTCCAATCAGACAGAATGAGTTTAACTTTGTCTTTTAATTGCAACTGAGCAAAATTAAAAAAAAAAAAAAAAGATTTTATCACCTGACATACTGGAGGACTGCACCTAGCTTTGATTTGAAACACTGTCAAACAGACTTTTCTACTGTACTATAAGTTGACAATATGAACAAATAATTAAAGGGATAGTTTAGGTTTTTTGAAATGGGTTTGTATGATATACTTATCAATAGTCAGCATAAAGATGTCGTCGAATGACAGTTCAGGTGTACACTATTTAGAATTTCACTGCTTTACTTTGCTGTCAGACAGCCTATTCTGACAAGAAACTGTCGTTATACAAGTCAAATATCGCTCTCTCCAAACCAACCAGATTCCACTGGCAAAATCAGTCATTTTGCCTTGCAGAACGTAGCAGTTTCTGGTTTACCGCTTGTCTTCATTTGTTAGTTTATATTTGTCATTGTGTAACTGTGGTGATTCAGAACCAACCTTTTAAAACACCTAAGTCAGACAATGACACAAACAAACAAACTAATCAGCTGTAGAAAAGAAACTCCTGTTTTCTGCGAGGTAGAATTACTGATTGGATGGATTCTGGTTGGTCTGAAGAGAGGGATATTTTGGCTTATACAGGGACAGTTTCCATCAGAAAAGACTGTTTTGTGGCAAGGTAATGTGATAAAAGTATTCTAAATGTGGCATACACTTAAACTGATATTGATTTTTTTTAGGAGACTACAATAGATTTTGCTGTTGACCCTGTCCACAGAAGTACATTGCTTAGCTTTTGTGCTGGTACTTGTATCTGCTTCTCCAAACTGGAGTCGTGCCGCCCACCATCTATTGTAGGTAATACACGGAGTATGGATAGAAGTATCTCATACAATCCCACTTCAAATAATCCAAACTATCCCTTTAAGTCACGGTGATGTTCTCCAACTTCGTCTGAGCTCTACTGAAAGAATTCAAACTGCTATCCTGCCTTTTCGCCAATCTGAGAGCATTAGACTCGACACAGCATGGTAACAATAAAAAAAGGAGGACAAGCTCAAAAGACTATTAATTAGCACTACAATTTTCTAGCAGTTAATCTTGGCACATATTTATTTCCCAGTGAAACATTGATCTACTGACTGTCATTTATGCACACACACACACACACACACACACTGAAGGGGGGCCCAACAGTCCACTGCCTGCTCCCAGCTGGAAAGATGGTAACGAGCCAGAATGCTGCAGCTTTTCACAACGCCCACTTACAACCTGCTGGCTCTAAACACACCAAGAACACAGCCAGGAGGAGGTGTGTGTCTGTACCATGAGCCTGAGCACATGTCCTTTTTCCCCTCCCCTCGGCTACTTACGTAAAATGATGTGTGTGATGACGAAGGCGAAGATGAAGATGGTGAGGAAGGACAGCGAGAGGATGAACATGTAGAAGAAACGGTAGTTCCTCCTTCCCACGCAGTTCCCCACCCAGGGACAGTGGTGGTCAAACCGCTCTGTGTGGACAGAGAGAGACAGATGGAGAGAGAGAGAGTAAGAAAAGTTTATTTTGGATTCAAGGATGCACACCTACAAGTCTTTCCTTTCATCCCACCACACTGCTGCCACTGTGATATTTCTCCTGCCTGAAGTCTTTGTCGTGCACATGTGCTCTTGTAAAAAACACACTAGAAACTGGGTTATGTACACAAGGTTTTAAAATCATGTTTCTCCACACAATGTCTACGTTTTCTTGAAGCACAATTAGTGAAACCACGTGTTTAAAACAATGACCAGAATATCTCAGATGTGCATGTGGACACACACTACGAGTCTGGTGCTGTGGGAAATTAGGGGAAAGGGGAAGTGTCTTTCTGGGTCTTGGCATAATAACACACACATTTTTCACATAGTGCAAACTGGCTATTTATATGAACTAGCTAATAAAAGATACGAGCTGGCCAACATGACTGTGTATGGCTGAAAAACTCCCCCTATATTCACTCACTCACTGTAGGACTGAGCAAGGGTGAAAGGGCGAAAGAAGCACTTTGCTGGGTCAACAGATAACGTCCCTCCAGTAAGACCTCAATTTAAGAATATTTCAAGATGTTTGAGGAATTGCAAATGAAGACAAAAGAGAAGTAGTAAAGTCAAAGTTTTGTTCAGACTTCCATAGAAATCCTGCAGCAAAGAATGACTGGGGTTTTCTAACACTGACAAAAACCCGTCAGCCACCTTGGTACAGTACTGTTGTTCTACTGCAGTTTAAAGGGTAGCATCAGTATTTTTCAACCTGCACCATATTTTCTAATGATTTTGTGTCTAAGTGACTAACGGGGACAACAATTTTTGAAAAAGGTCCAGTATTGAGGGAGAGTGCTGCAGCTAGCTGGGGCGAAACTAAGCTACAAAGTAATCCTTCCAGGCAACTGCACACTGCAAAGTAAGTCTATTAAAAGTGGTTGTTTTAGCTTCTGACAGGCTCAGATCTTTATCAGAAATGTCGTAAATCATTATTGGAGAGGATCGCTACAGAAATAGTAGGGGTGGGGGACATATTTGATTCTTAGGCGCATTGTGATGTGGACATGGAAGATTCTGAATTCATTCATACATTACATGTCAATCGATTTTTGAAATGTTAGCTGACAATAGGATGCTGATAGAGCGAAAAAGGCTAAGCTACGAATGCAATGCAGCACCTGCACAGTCTATATCGCGCACATGCTGGAGTTATTTTGAAAGGAAGAGATGCACTTCATCTTCTCAATAGGAAGCAGTTGCAAGCACAGTTTGTTTTTTTGTCTAAATAACTGCAGTTGCAAGACAAACGATACCCGTGAAGTGTATTGTGAGACTAACGTTTATGAAGCAGCAATCGGCTGTATCAAACAAGAGCGGCTGAGTGCCGCACACAGCAGAATTAAACAACTCTGAGTTAACGGTGCAGCAGAGAGGCTGGTCTCCGCTGCTAGAGACTTAACTTTAACACAGCGGAGAACTCTGCCTCACCAGCTTTTTGTAAGTTATTCTCATGATTGATTCAAAGTTTTCAAATTGATTGACTAGTTAATGAATGCAATTAACTTTTTCTTTTTTGGCTTTTTGCCTTTATTTCTGACAGACACAGCTGAAGGCTGAAGGCAAATAGGGCACAGGCGGGAGTCGAACCAGTGGCCGCTGCAGAGGACTAACAGCCTCAGTACATGGGGCGCATGCTCTACCAATAGAACTTTTTAAAATAAAAAGGCTGTGGACCATTTAACTGCTCATGTTTCATATTGTATTTCAGGGAAATTGCATTAAAATTTCTCTTTATTCATTCATAATAGCTTCTGAATCAAATCGGACAAAAAGATTCCCAGCCCTTAATGTAACATGTGTGTCATCTTTACTTCTAAACTAGGCTACTCCCTCAGTTTTGTTGAGGATGGCTGAGCGTGAGTAGCTGCAGATGGATACGATCTGACTGTCATCTTCTATCAAACTTGACAGAAACAAAATAAAACTCACCAGATATGTGGCTCATCTGTCCACTGCTCCAACAATCACCAACTCTGGTTTGGTTGAAATAAACCCCTAATTCACGGTGTCAGATGTGAAAATATCAGGAGGGAGGCTGGACATCAGAGAAGCGAAGGGATGAAATGGAGTCAGAATTTATTCATATCTACCTTACTGAATAAAGGATTCATTTTGACCAAACAACCAGATCTGGTGATTGTCAAAGTTGCAAAAAGATGAGCCAAGATGTTTTTGGTGAGTTTTATTTTGTTTCTATCAAGTCTGAATGAAGACAACGATGGTCATATTAACATTACAGTTTTGCAAGAAGACTCTGGTTTGTTTGGCAAGAGCAATAAATCAGCTGTTTCTTATTCTTTGAAACAGGGTTTATCTCTGTAGCAATCCTTTCTTTAATGTTTTCAGACATTCAGAATAACAATCTGAGCCTGTCATTGGCAAATACAAGCAGTATGAAACAACATGTAAAACAGGCTCTGGATTGAAAAATACCAAAGTTACGCTTTAAGTAGATAAACTGCCTGGAGTTGAGAAATATTTGCTGCAATGTATTCAATACATGAAATATGTATTTGACTGCAGATAGTTCAACTACTTGGTAATTTAATGTGAAATGCTTTCGAATGAAAATTAGTCAGTGGTATTCTAATCAAAGGAACTGTGCTCCGGCATACTTATCTGTGGATGGCTTATTGTTAGCATGGTTATTTAATCAACTCCAGTCCTATCTCTGAGTGTGGACTTCTAGCTGTGCTCAGTGGTAGCTACTTAACTAATTAATCAGAGCCATTATTTGTTTAGTGAGGTGAAATGACCTGCTTTTGCCTTCATTAATCAATGCCTGGTTGAAGTGTGTCTGGGAAACCCACCCTCTAGTCAAACAGGGTGCAAAGGGACAGCTACTACTAGTCCAATTTGATTATCACGAGCCGCCAACAAACAACAAAGCCGGGAGAGGAGAAGTGAGTCTTTTGATGTTGTTCTGTGTGTTTTGATTCATTCCTGTTCTCAATGTGTCAATGTAATACAGATGTTCTGTGATGACATGTGAACAGTGAGCCGGGACTTCCACTGATACTCGTGTGTAAATGTAAGAATCAATTCCCTTTAAACACTGACAGAAGTTTATTGGCTGTTTCAAAGATTCAGATTAACACTGTAGAGGGACGGCATAGCTAAACTATTATTTATTTTGTGATAAAAGCACCAAAGTCAGTACATATAGAATATATTTTCCACTTTAACATGTATGTAAATATTTGTGGTCCTGAAAACAATGAAACAGCAGTTTCTTTTAAATATATTAAGCTATAAATGTGCCAAATCTGGTGCTTTATCACAACATGAACTATAGGCTACATAAGGCACCGTCCTTAAATCATTTTGTACTTTAAATTAAAAAAAACAATGTTTGCTCTAGTGTTCACAATCTGAAAAAATAATACTACTAGAACTGTCTTTACTGATTCAGGGCACTCTATTAATTTCTAACTGAAAGACTAATTATTAAGTCCACAGAATTATAAGTGAGTATTTTATTTGGTTCTCAGGGTTACTAGCAGGCGCGGCGTTATGGGTGGGCCTGACGGGCCTGGGCCCACCCACTTGTACATTTGGCCCACCCTAAATGACTGGGAGAACATACAGTATATTTTATAAATTTATATTTATATATTTTCTTAACTTTTAATTATTAAAATCAGCATTTTAATACACCCTTAAGACAAAAATGTTTCCATTTGAAAAAAGACAGCTCTTAATCGGCTATTATCACATGTGAGGTCTGGACCAATCACAACTGGCCATTATTTGTC
>JAJHUR010091727.1:0-27420 GCA_027495735.1 Lutjanus campechanus | reverse complement strand
GCAAAAAGAAAACGATGTAAAAGACAAAACAGACAAGAGACACTCAACCACAGAGAAAAGGTGGGGTTCAGTTAGCTTTGGACAGAACAGCCAGTAGAAATATCCTTCAAAGCAACTTTTTTCTTTTATGCTTTGAGTACATTTCAAAGCCTGTACTTTTTTCACTTTTACTTGAGTAAAGAAGTTGAATCAGTACTTCTACTACATGTATCTGTACTTCTACTTGAGTACAGATGCATGTACTTCTGCCACCTCTGTATATACAGTATATGCGTGTAATCCTCCTAAGGAAACTTCACCGGCTTGGACAGAGAGAGCTGTATGCCGCACTGGTATCTTCCTCTCTATCTGTTTCTGTCTCTCTCTCTCCTTCACTTCCTGCCTCTCTTCATTAATCTCTGTCTCTTCTCTGTGGCTCTAGCAAGGCACAGTCATCCAGGAGGACATTATTAGCTGTCAGCATTAACAAGCAGTGTAGCAGCAACAGCAGCAGCAGCAGCAGCAGCAGAGTTGGTTTCATAACAATGCTCACAGAAAGCTTCTTCTCTGCCCCAGCGAGAGGAGCAGGCAGTCAGGACAGCCTGCTGCGTGCAGATGGTGCTTTGTCTCTGCTAGTTCCTGCAAAAAGTGACGCGCAGACACAAAACACGAGCACACATGTACATGCACACATAGTTGGAAGACGGTGCCACTATTCATTCCTAATCCTCTGTGGTTTGCAGGAAAGTTAATGGCAGCTCTGGCTATGCCAAGCAAAGGAGGGGAGGTGAGTGGGAGAAGATCAGCTCTTTTTTCCCCCTCCTGCTGGCAACCACACACACACTTTTCCATGTTAGAAAGACAGTGTATTACATCCCTTTTAGATCTTCAAACTGTACCCCTTCATCCATCCTCACTCTTTCTGTCTCTGGCATAATGTCCATGCATGCAGTTGAGAGCAATTAGGACTTCTTTGGATGAAAATGGCCAGTCATTAAGGAGGAGTGGGGACTCCAAGTGTGATGGTTTACGCCAGGTGGGAGACTATTAGACAGCCAAGTAGTGAGAGCAAACTCCCATGGTCATAAATACAGGCAACAGTAAACATCTTCCACTGTTCCCCTGCTGCTGAGCACTTTTCTCCAATCATATAATGAGTTAATAATTCAGAGAAATGCTCATTTATGCATCCACAACATACTGTACCCACACTGACTATACTGTAGGCTATAGTCATTTAAAAAATTGGATTTGTTCACAGCAGACCTTTTAGCGGCATAACAACAACTCTGTCCTATTTACATGTCCCTTTTCCTAGTGTTACATGTCAAAATGTCTTCTATATAAAAACCTACAATATTCTTGTTAATCAAAGACAAATAACACAACTTTAACTGTGCTTTTTGTTTTTCCAGCTGAACAATGACAGATGAGTGGTTGACTGATTAATCGTTCAAAATAAACAACAGAAACCTTCACTGATTTCAAGAAAGGAACGTCACAACCAATACCGATGCCAAAATTCTGAAAACATGATGATATTCATTTTTCTCCAATACTTTTAAGTACCAGTGATGCAATTCTTCCTGGACCTGACAGAGTCAGCATATACACCTGCAAGTGTTCTGGTCTGACATTAAATGCCAAAGGAAAAAGCTGCCAAAAACTTAAAAACAGAGGCTTGTATGGAAGTACTTTGTGTTCCAGATGAATCATCAGGGATTAATAATAAATTTGCAAAAATCAGTATGCAAACTGTGCCATCAAACGTTTCGGTAGAAAGGAGTAAACACTTTCAACTTACTAACTGAGCAAAGCACCTCACAAAGACAGGCCCAGATGGTGAGTGAATTTCAGTTCATGTTAACGTTACATTAACAATGTATCTGAAGTATCATCCTCGTTATCCTTATCCTGGGTTAACCATTATTTTTGTTTTAAAATAGAACTGCCGTGCAGGCAACTATGTTCTGTGATATTTGAAATAGCTTCTTGATAAAGACACCATGTTTAGGCTGACGTGATGTCACCACAGCTCATAGTAGTGGGCTACCGTCCTGACTCTTTACCGTTAAGTCTGCGTCATCTGTCATCAAAATATAACGTTCACGTTTTAAATAAATATTTCTAAACTAAGTGGCAGAAATCACTTTTGCACTCAATTCCTCTCCAGGCAACAATGGCTTGATTTTTTAGCATTGTTATTTGTTTTTTTGTTTTTTTTACAGTGGTACTGAATTGGATAACAGGAATTGTGGAATTTATTTTATGTTGAACTGCTGGGCAGAGAAAACAAGCAATTTGAGGAGGTCGCCAGAGGCTCTTGAAACATCTGACAGACATTTTCCACTATATTCTGCCAAAATACTAATTGGTTAATCAAGAAGTACTAGATTAATTATGAAACAAATAATTATTTATATCTTTTAATGAAGTGTTACCAAAAAATGTAAGTTTTAACTCAAAGAGAAAAATATTCAAAGATCAAAGATCTTGAAGAATTAAGATCAAAGCTTGAACTTTTTCTCCACAAGTTACAAGACACGTTCACATGATGCAGCACAGTACATACAATAACAAAATATCTAATACAAACAGCAGTGCAACTTATTCACTAAATCTCTTTGGATATTATAGTTAATATTTGGCAACAATGTGTGGATATGATTCTGCAGTTTTGTGTTTGATCATCTCAATTAAAAAACTTGGAATATAATTTGCTTGTTTTCTGGCCACTATGCCAGCTGAACTGGGAATGACTATTAAATACATTATTTTGGATTGGCAACACTTACAAACAAGCTTGTAGGATGCCAACGTGGCAGGAGCAAGCAACAGAGAAGCTGTGAGAGGATGAAAACTGACTCCGGCTACACTTGAAAGCAAACAACTGAGGATGTATCTATGTCTCCATACTGTATGTATTATATCACTGGCAGACAAGAGTGCGCACACACACACACACACACACACACACACACACACACACACACACAGAGAGAGAGAGAGAGAGAGAGAGAGGGATTCAGCGCGTCCTGTATCTTTTAAGCACACTGTGCAAACAGGCCTTATCAGCGAAGAGAATCAGACACCTGCTGCTGTCTGCTGCAGTCCACATCCACTCTCCCAAAACTATCCTTCAAAACCACAAACACAAACGACTGACTCAGAAGCAACTGAGACACAACAGAGCGTGTTAGAACAAGCAAGAAACAGGTGCTGAAAATTTGAAGAGTGCACCAATTACACTAAACACACACAGAAGATTTTAAAATGTCTGTTCTTTGAGACAAAACTATTACCAGCCAGCATGAGATACAGTACAACAGTTGCTCGAAGACTAATTGAAGTACAAATGTTCCCTCATTATTGTAATGCTTCTGAAACACAGTTCTCTACTTCACAGCACAATCTTTGTTTTCAACATCAAAGCCTTAATACAAGTTTTAAGATGTCTAAAGATCTGTGTGACTGAAATTCAACAGGACTTTTTGAAACAAAGAACAGTGTTTCCCCTTCAAATATTTTATCAGGAAACTATAAAACTTTTAAAAGCTAAACTGGCTAATGAGCTATAGTTGAATGAGTGGGACTCATGCAAGAACACTTTTGTATTCTTATCTTAACTTTCTCTCGCTTTTTTTCATGTGATGGGTTTGTACAAACATGCCACCTCAGGTTCACCTATAAATATAAATTAAATTGTTACATATAAATTGTTACACAAGCCTAAAACTGACCCTCAGTCTGGAAAGCTTGTGTAGTTTTTGTGTGCAACTTGTATAATGGCATCATTCAACCACTGTTGGGAAAGAGTATCAGTGTCATGATTACAATACCTGAAGAATGCCTTTCGTCATTATTGGGCACTGATATGGATATTGTATGGATCGGTCCCATCTCTAATGAAAATGTCTTTTTTTAAAAAGAAGGGAAAAAAATGTCTCCCCACATCACAGCAATCATTGACTGCAATGGGAGGTGAGGGTCGAATTAATGATGATAGGCTGTAAATTTACAATTACATTTTAAATTGAAATGCAGTCAAACAGGAAAATGTCATCATAATTATGACTCATTATATTATAACTCAAACTGTCTCCAAACTAAATAAATATACAATCATTAGTGAAAAACTTGTGTTTGGATAACAACACACTGACTGTACATGACTTCTACGACAGGTCTGGACCACTCTTAAATTGTATTTGTACCAAAGAGAAAAATCAAACTATGAGAAAATTGGCTAATAAGGCAAACCACTTAAGGATAAATCTGTTAGTACAAGTCGTTCTTGCATGAGGCCCAATGTTTCACATTCAAATATTCAGGAAACTATGACACTTTTCAGAGCTAAACTGGCTAATGAGCTATAGTTGAATTAGTGTCTTTTTTTAAACAAAACTGTCAAATAAAATGAAGCAAATATCAATATAATCAGCCAATGTGTGCCTATCACAGTTAGATCAGTATTGGCATACATATGTTTTAGAGACCATATAATGCAAATATATATACATATATTGGGAACGTTTTTGGGAACAAGAGGAGCCCCCCTGCAGGTGTAAATAATGTGAAGCTATGCCCCTAACTGACAGTCAGTATTATGTATCAAAATAGTCAGCAATTGACTCATGTTGATGTTTATTTAGCTATTTATTTGATTTATACTTATTTTTTAATATTCTTCAGTGAAGTTATTTGTTTAAGAAAGCGGCCTTCTAAGTACCTCTGCAGAGTCATTTTGGGACACAATCCACATAGAAAAGATCTAAAACTTCACTGTATCAGCCACCATATTGGTCATTTGTGAGTTTTTCCCCACTACATTTTATAATGGAATCAGTCTCAAAAATCCCATATTAGTCACAGACTCTACAAAAAAACAACTAATAATAATTACTAAATACAAGATGATTTGCAGCCACTTCAAAAGACCAGTTGTATAAACCTTGAATCTTTCTTGCTCTGTGATTTTGCAAAGCAATATGTGTGAGTGACATCAGGCTGTGCATTTTCGGCCTCTTGCAGATGGCACAGTGTAATTTCACACCCATTACCTCCTCTCCACAATGCATAGCACAATCACATGACAGTAAAATCCTCTCAGACCAACTCCTATGGGAACTTTTAGGAGCCGTTAGTGGCCTGGCCATTATGGGAATTCTCCGAAGAGTTCACGAGAGCTATTTCAGCAGCGTCCAAATTACTGTGTTAAATGGAGTATTAGGCTCTGAGAATATGATTAACCAATTGTAATTACTTTCCTTCTGTGACTTCAAAACAGGCAGTCAATGCATGATTCTGTTTTTTTTTCTGCTGCTTTTAGCTCTATGTCAATAAAAAAGAAGGACAAGGCAGCAATTCAAGATGGTAGCCTCACGCAATAAACATAACATGCATTCTCCATCCAAAGAAAACCACATACCAAATGAGCGAGTGGTGAGCAAAGTGAGAGACAGCACCTGTGCTTTCAAAAACCATCATCTCTTCTTGCATCGGTGCACTCGCTCCCCAGCTCGCCTCTCCGCTATCCAGCGTGTTATAATACAGCAGAAACACACAAATGAGTCCCTGCACAAGCATGTTGTACAGCAGATCAGCCATGTACAACAGTGCTCTGTACAAGCACAAATCATGTTCGTAATCACAGTACACTGACTCCACCAGTCACCAGGGAATATCTGTTCAGGCAAATGAGACTCCTGATTTCCAATACAAACACATGCGCACACACACACACAAGCATCAACACTGATAGCTACCATCAAGCACAAGCCATGTGCATGATATCATAAATATTAAAGGGTTGGTTTTGCATTTTCTTGGCATTTTCCTCCACGGCGATAAATCAAAAGGCCTGATAGGAGCTGCCATGTACATTGTGATGCTGCCTGTGATGCGTTTGCCTTGGGAGGCCAGCTTTCATATCTGAACACATGCAGGC
The DNA here is from genome assembly GCA_027495735.1 of Lutjanus campechanus. NCBI lineage: Eukaryota > Metazoa > Chordata > Actinopteri > Lutjaniformes > Lutjanidae > Lutjanus > Lutjanus campechanus. Next base: position 21,494 of record JAJHUR010091727.1, on the reverse strand, counting down.
CACGGAGACGTGAGAAGAAGTTCAACCCCCAGCGGAGTTGAAGGCGAAGGCAAACGGGGAGGGTGGTGCTCCAGGTGGGACAGAAGAAGCTGGGGGAAAGGAAATCCAAGTAAGCAATCCTAAGAAGTACTCTAAGGCATAGGTGTAGATTTCAGATGCTGGTAACGTGTCCCCCTCAAGAGCCTGTTTAGAGCACCTGCATTTGTCCTCCCGGTAAAAACATAAGAATAGCAAGAGGACTTGTTTTAACGATCAGCTGGAATGTGACGCAAAAACACCTCCAGTAAAGTAGGTGGTGGCAGTACAAAACCTCAAAAGCAATGGTGATAATCTGCCATAAAACAGAAAAAGAAGAAGCAATTTTGATAATCATTCACCATATTCACACGGTGGCCATTTTTCTCTGATGCAAGGCTTGTACTGCTGTGTGTCATGTAATGGTAGGGAATCTGACAAATTGTTACCATTTTACTGTTACTTGACTGGTGAGCAACTGAAAAGACAATGAACAGTAAAAATCCAGAGGGAAATTGTGCCATTTAAAGCTAAAATAACATATTTTATAACCCTGTAATCTATATGAATCATTACAGAGAAATGTGTGTTTTAGGAAACACAATGTCACATAACGTTACTGACGGAACCAGAACATTCCTGAGGTCAGAGAAAGAGATAGCAAGACACTGAACATTAACGTTAGCATACATTGCAAGATTTATTACATCCAGTGTGTTTTACTTTCAGGGTTAGCATTCAATAAATGTGTCCAAGATGTGTGCTGATATTTCAAAATTAATTTACATCTTTCCTACCCTATCATGTAACACTATCAAATGGTAGCGTCAGCTAGGAAGTGGCTAAGTGCTAATGCTAGCTATCATAACTTATCAAATATGTTATTTTATCTTGGAATACAGCCCCATGTCCCCTCAGATTTTCACTATTGTCTTCCATTTGCCTATCAATCTGTAAGCAATGAAACAACAGCAACTTGTCAGATTCTCTACATTTATATGACTGAAACACAGCAGTACGACATGTGAGCTTCCCACCCTGAGCGTGACATCAGAGGAAGATGGCTGCCAGGTGAATATGGTGAATGGGAGAGCCAGAAGTCGAAAGGAGGAGGTTTGATATTAGGACATTTTCTCTCAAACAGTCTGAAAACAAAGTAAGTTGCGCGTTGGGATGGTAGCAAATGTGCTACTAGGTCATGTTTTCTGAGGTTATTTTTAGAAGTGTTATTTTAATTCATCTTAAGGTAATGTCGCCTACCGTGCCCATAATTACAGTTTGCTAGTTTGCTAAGCCAGCAGCAGACAAGCTAGTTTAGCATTAGCTTTGTAGCTGCTGTCCAAAGACAGTCAGAAGACTGGCAGCATGGGATTTGTTGACAGCATGGGACAGTTGGAAAAGTGGAAATTCAGGTGCCAGAATTTTGTTTTCCATAAATATAGACATTTTCAGTATAAACTGATGCCAAAAAAGACATGCATTGGTGCATAAAATCCACCAGAATGCAAGAAATGATAATATATAAGTATGTGATGTTCAAAATTTCCCAGGGGAGGACTCCCTGACCTCCAAATTCATATGTGCCCCCCTCCCCGAATGCTGAAATGATTTCTACGCCCTTGCTCTGTCTGTTCATTATCAGCATGTGATTTTTGGGGTGCAGACACTCCATAATCTTTGACTCAAAGTACACCTCTTGAGATGATCAGATATTCTAACAACCGTGGAGTTTTAAACGCAAACATTCGCCACGTGAATGGTACGGGCCACGGCCTGTATATCATTCACAAAGGCCTTTTCTCTGCGGGCAGGCTCCACTCTAAGTTCCCCTGCCTGTTGTGACAATGCCCACGGGGGGAGAGCAGATGTCCGTTGCCAGCAGCACATCTGCATACAGCCTCAATCCCCACCCCTTCACTGGCCAGACAATGGAGCCGCCCTCCTCCTCCTCCTCCTCCTCCACTTGAAGCTTTCCTCCAGTAGAGCCTCCAAATGCAGTAAAAAAAAAAAAAAAAAGAAAAAAAAAGAAGAAGAAACAGAAGAAGAGGGAGTGTGGAGAGTTTTGAGACCCAATGCCTGTCAACACTGTGAAATACAGGGATTATCCTCCTGTTTCAACATGTGCAGGTGCTCATATGGATGCCTGATTGGGTCACTAATTAAGCACTCATTAATTAGTAGGCTACAGATGACAAGTGAAGTTCAAACTGGATTTGTTTGCTTGAACACATGCTCGCGAGAAAATGTTGCAAAAACACACTTATGCAAACTTTTGATGCAACTCTTTAAGCACATGTCCACATTCTTTATGATTTCACATGTATCCTTGAAAAAGAGCTCACATATATTGACAGAAAATTCCCATTAATTGATTTAACAGGGATCTCTAATATGCTCACCATTACCTAGTAACTGCCCAGCTCATTAGGAACTTAATAAAGCCAATTCCCACATCACTATGAAGTGGAGTATCGGCTAATGTCTACTCCCACCCTCCCTTGTCCCTCCTTGCTGATGGCGCAGGGACACATGGACAGCGACGCGAGTATAGCTTTTCTAAACTACACCCCGGTGGAGCACACACTGAAATATTTTACACCACCTTTTGCAATAATCTTGAATCCTACCTCGACTGGATGTTTACTGAGAGTTCAAACGTCGGCTTTGGGGGCTCCAGAAATAGCATCGCAGGCTACGCATTTCAAATTCGCTTGTTATCTCGGATTTAGATAATGATCCACCTTTAGATGACATAAAAACTTAATCCTGAACGCAACGGGACAATCTCCGGCGCTGGGAAACGGTGCCCGCTGTCGCTTTTTACGGGGGGAAGTAGCCTCGGCTCTCGGTGTGCCTGGTTATCCTGCTGTTTACTTATACGCTTCATAAACACTCCTATTCTTTTCCTCCTGCCAGAATTGAGAGGTGTGTATCAGTTTGCTTTTCCTTTTTTTCTCTCGCTTTTTGAGTGAGGCGGAGCCTTTGCCCACTTCTCCCTCACACACACACATACCACACACACACACACACACACACACAGCACAGATGAGAGACACTTCTTGCAGTTGATGGAGATGGGACAGTGGGAATTTTCGAGAAAGGCGATTTGTGGTTGTGAGATCTGTTCTTTTAGGCTCGATCGTATTTGTTTCTCCTTTCTCATATCATTTTAGTAAAAAAGTTTAAAGGACAGATTTAAGATTTTAAATCTATCTTCATGCAATTCTCCAACACCCATACGCGCACTGAATGTCACTGTTCATTTTAATATGGTGGTTTTAGGGAACAGCTATTCCTAAATCCTATAACTAATTTATTGTGATTTAAAAAGTGAAATGCACCATTATAACTTGAGGTATGTCTCAAGATTTTAATCATGTGTAAATTAATGTTGTTGTTTTTTTTATTACATTACACAAAAATAACACAATATACATCACATTACAAAATGTTATTCCAAAAATGTTAGCCAAATCACAAAAGAGCATCTTCTGGGTTAGTTAGCGTAACATTTCTCGCTAACTTTAGCTGAAATGCTGACCCAAAAAACATGTTTTTCCTCGTATGCAGACAGCATATAAATCATCATGCCTATATTGAAAAAGCTTTGACAGTTAAGTCAATTATAAAAATGAAATTAGGAAGTTATGTTATAACTTGTGATGCTGAAGTGGCCTTCTGTTCAGCGTTAGCTTAGCCTTGTTCATGGCTTTTGACTGGTGGGTGCTTAACATGATAGACAGCATTTTTATCAATTAAAAGCCATATATTTTCCTCTGCATGAAAGCACACTGCACTGCTCCGCCTTTTTGATATGGCAGTGTTTACATGTCACTGTTCATTAGGTTACACCTCTGACACGCCCACAGAACGAATGAAAACACACCTCAAAGACCTTTGCACACCACTTCAAGGAAGTGTGTAATTCAGTATAGAAACCATACCAAAACAGTGCATAGCATTTTAAAATTGAATGTGCCCCTGGTCATATATGTATTAGGAAGCTCATACTGGTCTTGTCAGTTGGTTCACTTAGAAACCTGGGAGCAAATATTTAGCAATCATCAAGTAAAAAAGACAACTAACTAGCCTTAGTTTGTGTGGCGCAACCCATTTTAACTTAATGATGTGTTAATCAGTCATTCCTTTTTAATGAGGATTTAGAGTTGAAGTCATCAAAGCTAGCATCAGTTCCACTTTCTTGTGTAACTCTTACACAAGAGTTGCTTATTTAATATTTCTTGTATTGATCTCTCTGGGGAGAAAAAGCGTGTTCCTGGGGTTTACTTTCCAGGATCTATGACAGTATCAGGATTAACTACAGCTACCATTACTCATAATTAGAAACTAAAACCTCCACGGACTCACCTGTTTTGTTAAGCCATGACGTTTAGCGGGTGAGGTGTAGGACGTAATAAACAACAATATTACATCATTATTCAAAAACTAGCATCCTTATCAAGACATACATGTGAAGTGAGCCAAACGACGTGAGAAAAGAAATGTTCCAACCTAGCTGTTTAGTTATTAGCATTGTTGCAAATGTCACTGGGATTTTGAATGCTGTTTTCTTATCTTTGCAACAGAACCGACATGCTCCTGTTTCACTTTAACTCTCTACAGCAATAATATAACATAATTGTTTGCCTGACTGGCCATATGATTTGGGCTTCTAATAGCTAAAAGCAATAAGGTATTCTTATTTTATGCTAATAAATTGGCAAATTCCTCAGACTTTGCATTTGCCATCACTCAAATTGAAGGAGCTGCTTTCACCCAAAAAGGAGCTGTAGCTCTCATTTATAGAATCTATCTATTTAAATTTAATTACCTTTAGGGCAATTATTAAACCAGTTGTTGAATGAATGACAGATTTAGTGTTAAAGAGACTTTGCAACAGTATTTAGACCTTTGGGGAAATAGAATTTAAATGAACGGTATACTGCATAACTTATAGATAGATAGATAGATAGATAGATAGATAGATAGATAGATAGATAGATAGATAGATAGAGCATTCAACTGCATGTTTACTCACTTCATTCTTCCTCTTTATGCCACAGGTGCAGATAGCAGCAACTGCAGCTGTGCCTTGATGTCATGCTTAAAACATGCAATCTATATTTCCCCCTTTTTTTAGCTCCAGTCTCAGCAGTAGAGAGATTATGGACTCTCTCTTCATTCACACAGTCGTGCCGGCCATATTACACGGCACAGATGGCAGAGAGCATCTTTGGATTTCCCGGTCACTTCGGTCTTTGCATACTTTTCCAGCACTTCCAGCAAACTGTAATCTCTGAATGGAGCTTTCCTCAAAGACAAAGAAAATCACCGTTAGCAGTAGATGAATCATTTACATATCTTCTATTCTGTATCTTGCCATAGCTTCTGTACCATGCACCCAGTGTGTGTGTGGTCCCAGGCCTGGGGGCTCTTGGCCCTGTCCTGAGTGCATCTTTCCCTGTGGTCATTTTGTCTTCAACACAATGTAACTACTGGGCATGAACCCAAACTCTCCAAAGACCAACACCAGCCAACAGAGGACACCAACTGAAGCATATGTTTTGCAATTGCAGCAGAGGGGATAAATGGCAGGAGGAGGAAGAGGCCGAGGAAACTGGTCGAATCACTGCTGGGAGGTTGTATCTGTAACACAAAATTTGATTTAGATGAGGGCATCCCTTTTTGCCACTTAAATAAACCAAATAGTTTTCCTCTTGCCCGTAGTACTATTTATCCATCTAGATTGTTTTGGTGTTATTTGCTGAGTTGTGGAGTTATCAGCCATACACATGTTTGTCTTCTCTCAAGCATAATCTAACTAGATGGCACTCGGCCCAGGATCGACTGTCCCTTTAAACTACCACCAAACCAATATTTCAAAAATCTAATGATGAATGACCAAGTCAATGATGCAGTTTATTATGTAACAATGTAAAATTATGTATAATGAAGTATGTAACGTATATGTTGGTATCCTCAGTTCATTAACTGAGGAAACTGTGTCAGAATCCCCTCGTTGCCATTTTGAAGAATTTTTTCAAAATCTGTTTTATTGGTACAGATTTAAAACCTACAAAAGGCTGTGTTTGCTAATTATAAGCTTTTCCTCTGCTGTGTTTACTACAGTATAGGTCAATTAGTAAAGGACCTTACTGTGCTTTGTTTGTCTTCAAATAGCACTTACATTATGTTCCCTCTTTTTATTTATTGTACTCAAGCCAGTAGCATTAGAATCTGGTTGTATTAAATCAATATAGTCCTGAAAATAATTAAAATGTTCACCACATTAAGGGTTTGATATTATGATTTGCTTTTTTTTTCTACACTAGTTGTTTGAGGATGACAGTCAACACACACACACACACACACACACACCTCTAATCTGTTCACTGTACAGAGGGTATTTGAGAGGATCAGTTGTGTGCGACTGCATATTTCTGCAGAGAGACATTATTTCTTCCCTCAATTCCTCCTGGCAGAGATCTGAGTGTTTGACCTTTTTAAAATGCAAAGCGATTCTTCTACTCCAGAGAGTGAACGGGAGGCTCATGATTGTGCCACTAAATTTGAGGGACTTAATGCAGTAACTCACAGAGAGGGAGAGCTGTTCTGCACCTGCTGAAGTCGAGACTTGGTTACGGGGATACAATAACATCTCCAAGGGTTATGTTAATCTTTAAAGACGGGTTATTCTTATGCTGCTCCACTCTTTACCTCATTTGAATGAATATTTCACCGCAACCTTGAATCAGTCTCTCATGCTTAAATCACCTTATTGCATAGCAGTTCCTTTTACTCGGTCCTGAATGCGTACTATAACACTTAGGTCTTTTGCTTTACAGTCTCTAATATCAAAATAAACTCTCTTTAATCTTCATTCAGCCCAACCATTCCTCAGCCGTTATTCCACCAAATCATTGGTTCCTATTCAAAATAACCTTGAATAAATCACTATGGATAACTCCTCTACCTCTGCACTGACCTCTCTTGTGATTTTAGATTAACATTACACATCATTTCACATCTTTCGTCTTTCTTGAGAAAGGGAAGTGCAGCTAATTAAACTTCAACATCACTACCAGAGCACTTACGATTATCAGCAGCTAAAAAGTGAAGATCATGTTAAATTGAGAATTTAACAATTTATGACACACACTACATATGGGATATTGTAATGAGCCGCTCTTGGGAGTGTAATTTACATTTGATAATGATGTCAGATTGTTAAGAGTGTGCCATTGTACTGCTATGTACCTCCTCCACCGAGTGTGCACAGAGTGCAGCAGCAGAATGTCTTTTAACGTTGCTTTTGAGAGATGGCATAATATGGTTCAAACAAAGCCACACAATACCACTCTGACCGCACTCACATCTAATTATATCCCACCACGTTAAGGCCTCTGACACATTCATTGCAGCCCTTTAAAAGACATTCATTGGCTTATATTTATGCCTCCGACAGAATGCAAATGAGGCAGATTTACCCCTTTGACTGGAGAATAAGTGTGAAAACAGTTAATTAGACTTGTTGTGAGGTCTCTGGATGTTTTTTTTGCTTCCTCCTACAGCAGGAAATAGAGAGCTGTGAATGTTTATGTGCAATGTTAAAGCAGTCTTCAAGGCTGACTACTGAAACTGTAGATATGGTATGTAATGAAGCTGAAAGCAGGAAGTTACCACAGTCACATCTGAAAAACAGCAGCAGACTGTACACAGAAAACACCAGCAGAAGGAAGCAGAATTTAAGATAAATTGTCTGAGGTGTCACTTTGTTTCAGTTGCACATGTTTCCCCCAATTACAGGATCGTGTCAGATGTGACTAACTTCACTTTGTGACACATTTTTCATCAGGCTCCAGCCTGCGTCTGGTCAAGTATGAGAGACAGACTAAACATGCAGATTCTGTGGGGTGTGTGGTCTGGTTCCTGATCTGTAAATTGGAAAAGATTTATCCATTTTACCTAATGAGATTAAAAAGCTGTGATGCTGAGGTTGAGAAGGAGCAGACTAGATGAAACTAAGAGGTGGAGCTTCTTAAGCAGTGATGAAATACTCGGTAATATTGTACAAATGTGGCAAGCCAAACTGAGCCACGGTTTGAGCTAAGAAGTGTGTTTCTGAGAGGAGGATAGAGGTGTCCATACTCATCACCTTAAGGTTGTCTGTGCATTCTTGGTGCTTACTCTAAATATGCTCAGGAAAAATGTAAACATAACACTTTTGTTTTTGTTCACATTTCTCACGAGTTGAAGTCAAGAAAGACTTTTTCAATGCACACAAATGGTTTATTTCTCAGGAAAATTTTGTTCACACTTTGTTAAAGTCTGTTCATGAGCACTTCGCCAAGATAATCCATCTACCTGACAGGTCTGTCATATAAAGATGCTGATTAAACAGCGTGATTATTGTGGACTGGCCACAATAAAAGGCCACTCTCTGCTTTTTCTCAGCAGCGCAAAGTCATGACCTGCCCTACTCTGCCTCTGACTGACTTACCCTGATATTCACACCCTGACCCTAATCAAACACTCCTCGTGCCGAAACCTTACCAACTCAGCCAAAAATGGCAGGTTCTAGCCAATCAGAGGTAGAGTAGTGCAGGCCATGACTTTGCTCTCCTTGGGGAACAAAATACTAACTGTAGCCTTATGTATTTCCCCAGGAGGGCGAAGTCATGACCCGTCCTACTCTGCCCCTGATTGGCTGGTACTTATTGCCTTTGTTGGTTGGGTTGGTTAGGGGCATGTGCAATCTGAAATCAGTATACACTGTTTTGCTACAGTTTCCTCTAAATGGTGCGCAACAGGCGTTTAGGTACGTTTTCCCTCGTTCAGTGAGCGTGTCAGAGCTATCACCCGATCAGCAGGAACGTGTATATTACACCACTGTATTGAAAAGGCATTGCAATGCAGCAGTTCAACAGGATGTTCAGCATACCATCATTTTACCATTGTTTCTGTTTAAATAAAAGTTTTGCTATATTTTGTTGGGGGTGAACCAGGTTTAAACATGAGTGATTGGTCAGGGTTAGGGTAAGAATATCAGGGTAAGCCAATCAGAGGTAGAGTCTGGGAGGTCATGACTTTGCCCTCATAGGGTAAAAAAAATGGTATCTGTAGCCCTATGTGAAATAACAACAGTCTTTTCAAAATTATTTTCTTTTCCTAATAAAACTAAGCAGCCTTTTATTGTGATCAGTCCAGAGCACACCTGTGCAATAATCATGCTGTTTAATCAGCATCTCCATATGCCACACCTGTCAGGTGGATGCATTATCTTGGCAGGGGAGAAGTGCTCACTAATACAGATTTTAATAAACTAGTGAACAAAATTTGAGAGTGGTTGCACAGTAGAGGTTTTCTATTTTTTACTCCAACTCGTGAAAAATGGGAGTGAAAACAAAAGTGTTGCATTTATATTTTTGTAGAGTATTTACTCTATAACAAAACACAAGAGCAGGAATCCAAAAGGCTGATTCTGCTTCAAACATGTGGCATTTAGCAAATATCTAATTTCGCATTGTAAATACATAACATAAATTACATTAATCAACCTTTTTTACTCTTATTTAGAACAATTTTGCAACATTGATGTGTACAAACTGACAAAATATGGAATACAATTTTCTTTGTGCAAATTATGCATGATAAATTCATCCTTGTATAAACTATTTTCTTGTTCTCTCCTGGGTGGGATACTTGAACAGACTGCTGCTTGTAGGTCTTTGTTTACAACCAGCCTAATGTAATTATACTCACCACCTACACACAAATTAGCATGCAAACTGTGTCGGAGGTTTGAAAAATACAGGGTGGAATGTGATTTAGTGCACGGATAGGTCTGATCTTCTGAGGCAGTGTTTCTGCAGCGCTGCTCGACGCCCTGATACCAGGTCGGCGGACCTCACAGTTGCAACATGGGGAGCAGGCCTGAGCAGGACTACCGCAAACAAGCAGGACTGGGGAGTAACAAATTACATGTAACGTAGTTACCTAATTAGGATACAAAAAAGGCAAATGTGTTCCATTACAGTTAGAGATAAAAACATATAATCAGATTTCAGACACATTTAGTAAAAATGGGGATTATTAGCAGGATTACAATTTTAAAATACATCTTAAAATAAAGAACTATACTACCATGCACAGCGCACACATTGCTACACTTCACAAGTCTCAAGACACCACTCTGGTCTCAGTGAAACTAGCTAATCTTACAGTCAATTCATTATCATGACCTGTAGTGAAAAAAATGCGTCAATGGGTGCAACTTTCAACATTTTCTTGAAAAGAGGAACAACATCAAAGTACTGTACAAGTTCTGCCTTAAGCTGTGAAAATACTGTCATCATCCAATGATTCAACATCTAATTTAAAGAAACGTTTACAGGAAAGACCAACTGCTAATATTAAATACACATAACAACCACAAACATTAGCTACACACATGAACTGCTGATGTTAGCTACAGAGAACAAGGATTCAAGGACATCATCTTTGACTTGTAGTTCCTTTAAAATATACACAAAATACAACATAGATGATTAATTAAATTCAGAATGGAACCAGGTGAGAATCTATACCAAAATAAATACTAGCACCTTTACATGTATACACGCAGAAAAATATCTGTAGTGTATTTTTGGAATTTGCTTGAGTGCTACTTCATCTGTTTCATTTTCCTGCCGGGACATTGTCAGGAGCAGCCTTTAGTCCCAGCAGTAGCATGGCTCTTATCTGCTCACCTCCTTCTCTCCTGTGGTCATCCGCAGCGTTGCATCCAGCTGATCTGACTATATATTCGAAAGACTATGACTGTTATAGGTGACAGAATAAAAAGAGAAAAGCAGAGAAAATTGAAGGAGCTATTGGCCGCTGCATCCTACATATGCTGCCGTTGCCATACAACCACTAATGTTAGCTACATAGAAAAACTGCCAAAATTAACGACACAAACCAACTGTTAACATTAGCTACAAAGAAATCCTGTTAGTGTGCTACTACTACTACTACTAGTAGTAGTACTAGTACTAGTACTGAAGAATATTTTAGGACTACAGGCGGTGATGCTGGAGACTGGGATGGTTTGTGGCTATGAATAGCATACGTAACAGAGTACATTTAAATGTGCATAACTGGTTATTTAAACGTGCATTCTTGCATAGTAAAGGGAGGAAAAGCTGGACAAATAATTCATAAATCTACGACAAACATAAAACATTATATTAAGCAAAACAATTTCACCATATTTGGTATTGAGGTAATCCAAAAATAACAGAAAGTAATCAGGTTACATTACTTTAATACTGTATTGTGATACTTGTAAAAGATTACTGACTACAATTTTTAACAGCTGAATAGTAATTGTATAGGAATATACTTTTAAAGTAACTTTCCCAACCCTGCTAACGAGGTCCACAGTGCTCAATTTAACACCACATGTACAGTGCAAATACACACACAAATACACACAGACGGAGCTGAATCGTAGCTGAGCTACAGCACGGGAGCTCTTATCTGCTCTGAACAAACTCCTCGAGTGATGGGAATGTTCTCAGGATGTTATCTTGTCCTCTGTGGAAATGAGATAGCCAGCCACCTTTATCACCACCCTCAGACTCTGGAGGGCCTCTGACCATTACTGGAAAAAGGACCACTGGGCTGCCAGGGGACAGTAACCAACTGGCTGCTTGGAGAAAAAAAAAAAAAGAGAGAGAGAGAGAGACTGCCAGGGAACTGCAAGTGCTGCAAGTGGAATGACTGACAGGAGATTGGAAGGAGTCTTACGGTTAGGTAGTTTAACCCAGCCAAGGGAGTCAACGCTGTGTCTTCAAGGCTGTTTTGGACTTTGCTGTTGCTATTTGGACAGAATGCTGAATATTTGAACTAGATTAAATGTTAAACATGAAGAAATACTTTGAGCCGTGACACCTTATTAAAAAAGATATAAGAAGAGAGGAGAAAAATCTAAAGGGATCAGGGGAAGATAGACATTAGTTATAATTGGCAAAAGAATAAACAGAAAAAAAAATCTTTGATATATGTGATTTAACCGCATCTCCATGGCAACTCTTTTCAAGTCACATCTTTAATGAATAGGTAATGGATAAAAATGCAAGATGTACAACTTCATAACGTCAGAACAGACACCAAAACTGGCACGAGGAAAAAAAAGGTAGATTTTCGTTTGACAAAAAGTGATTTTGTGCACACAACAGAGTATGTCAAAACAGCGCAGGAGCATTTTGGAATAGAAAACACACACGCACTCAAACATACAATGTACCAGGGCAACACAAATCTTCCTTCTGTTGCTGTCATTTTTGACTGTCTGGCAAATCCACCTCTTGTTTTCAAAGCTTTTTTTTTTTTTCTCTAACAGGTGCAAAACCTCTCAACTCAACACATCAAAGAGACACATGCACCTGCGAATAAATCACAGCAAATGGTAAGAATCCAGGCTAGGGCCTCCTAACACCAAAGAGGTAGGATTCAAAGTGTCTGATTTAATATTCATGAAGTGCAAGGCTTTGGCGGTTGAATGCTTGTTTACTGAGATGTGTCTTTTGTCCTTGGGAGGAAGGTTTGATATTCCACCAAGTAACTGTATTTACATATACTTGCGGTTTTGCCTCCCCATGATATAACACACGCATCTTGCCTAACATGACACATACAGTACACACAACCACATACTGACTAATGATTGACACACACTACTTCTCAGAGTTCTCTCGCCCTTGTGAAATATATATATATAATAAAAAACTCACTGCGATTCTGACAGAGCTAATGAGAGTTTCTGATTATGAAGTGTGTGTGGTTTCTGTGTGGAGGAGTTGTTCAAGTTGTGGCAAGTCCAAAGGGAAGTGTAGTCTGCAAACTGCACCCACAGGGACAGAGAGGTGGCAGACAACCAGTCAAGACCAGACAGAACCAACTGTCAAAAACAAGCACAGGTGTTTTTCATTAATAAAACACTACAGTCCCTCCAGTCGACGCAACTGCACCTCTTTAAACAGTGTTTTAGAATAATTTAGGTATGATCTGACCACCAAAAATGTTGTTCCAAGTTTATTTTACAGTGCATTAATAAGACGTAACAAGCTGTACTTTGTATAAAATTTGACGAAAACATAATATGTTCTTTATTAGACTGTATTAAACCCTTTATTAGACTCTTATTAGACTTTATTAGAGGGCAATTAGGGACACATTAAAACAGACCTGTATTGCTAACTAAAGCAGAATAACACATCTGCTACTTGAGTCTGTGCAGTCATCCATAGACAAAATATCCCTCTACCTCTATAATTTTATCCTTTGCTTAGATTAACTTAGATTTGGTTCACATATTGTTCTGAAAGAAGTAGATGATAGGTGATTTCACTTTAGTTTACGGTAGAATTCTGTTTTAATGTGTCCTAAATCACCCTCTAAGACAGAACAATAAGGGTCTAACAGTGGGAAACAATACACTTTAGTTTACGGTAGAGTTCTGCTGTGCTGTCTTATTACAGTATAGTGGTTTCTGTTTAATGTCTCATAAAAAACACAATTTATTCTTTTTCTAAAATTTGTTACAAAGTATGACTTGTTACACCTTTATTAGTATGTTATCATCTATATACAGGAGGTGCCTGTGTCAGTGATATGGCCAAGATAGGGTTAAAATAGAGCTGGTAACCTTTTTCTTCCCATCTGCACACCTGTTTTGTTTTTTTTCTGTTTTATCAAAGGTATGGTCATTACAAACCCCTCGCCCTGCAGCTTGTTGCCAGTCGTGCACCTGCAGGCAACAATGTGTGAGATAATCTCAAAGTGAAATCACAAAGGGGCGGCAGCTCCAGATGGATGTCTCACAGCTTTCTGGTCTTGCTATATAAAAACTGTGAGGTGTATGTCACCTTTTTAAAAGTGAAACAAACTCCTACAAGGTCGACACTGCGTGAGGATCAGCTAATTACAACGGCTGAAAGAAAGCTTGTGAGAAAAACCCATCTCCCCGGTGGGTACTTAAAGAAAGAAAGCAGCTGGTCAGACCGTACTCTGGAGAAAACATCAGCTATTGGAGAGAGTGGTTGGGGATACTCTTCTCTTAAGTGCTTTTCTCAGAGCAGTGTTCTCTGTTATTCGCTCCCACGCTTTCTCCTCTCTTGTATGGGCGGCACACACACACAGAGAGAGACACACACACACACACACACATATGCATCTCTTTCATCCCCAAGGGTGAAACAAACCCATGCATTATGACTCAAATCAAGCTTAATTTATTTCACATGCTCTAATTTAATGTCTTCATGTTGATATGCATTGAATAAAAATAGCTGGATTCTTTTTCTAATTATTTCCCCCCACATTTTCTCCAGAGCATGCACATTACACAGGGGTTTTTGGTTATTACATTTCTAACACAACTTGGCTGTTGAACAACTCAGTGGATCATCAGGCCAACTTGATGACTCATGCAAACCTGCTGCCCTCTGCTGGTAAAACTATGAACTAACAACAGTTTTCATAAGACTCCTAAAGTAGTTCCTGATAGAAATAAAACCATGACTATACATGATTGTGTGTAGCTTCATTACCTTCAGTTTTATTGCCTATATTTTCTCATCCCACGTAGGTGAACCCTATTTCGAGACGCTACTAAAGAGGAGGTTCTGATACGTTTTGCGGAGTACTGCATGTGAAAAAAGTTCGCTCCACAGGGAGCTGTGAGAAGTCTGATAAATCGCCTCAAGTGACATAGCTTGAGGCAACAGCAGTTGGGTCTGAAGACCACAAGTTTGAAAAGGGAAACAATATGGGGGTGTGGAGTTAGAAAGAAGTGAAGTTATCAGGTCTCTGCTTGAGGCTAGTAGCTCCAGGCTGCATTACTGAGCTGTTGGAGGTTTGCATTGTGGGTAATGTAGAAGTCAGGTTTTGACAAAGAAGAATGCTTGAACTAAATAAGAAGATATCTCTGGTTCTGCTGTGATTCTGCTACCTTACAAAAAAACTAAAACAAAACAACAACAAAAACCAAACAGTCTATCGCGAGTGCAAATCAGAGGAATAGTAATTAAGTGTATTCAAGTCGGCTTACTCTTTTGTTGTACTTTGTGTCTGCTGAAATCAAATCAGGTAAACTATTTATATACATTTATTACATGGCCTTGTTAAATGCTCGACTCTGATTGGTCGATCACAGTCTGTTATTTCTGAGTGACAGAACGTTGCATTAAAAAGATATCTAAATACAACATACAACTTAATGATGATAAAATGTCATCGTCAAGAGCACTTAAATGTAGTCAAGGTCATGATAAGATGCATTAATTATATATTGTTAGTACATTAAGTGGATCCACTTTCCAGTCTAATTAGGGTTGTTGTGGAACAAAACCTTGTTTGTGAGGATCTAATTTTTTCCTGCCTGGAGTATGGCTCTCACAACAAGACAAAATGCTATCTGATGTTTCTAATTCAGAACTTTATTTGGCAGCTGAAACCTCCAGAAAGTTCACTTGCCCCCTCAAATGATGCCATTTAGTGCCTTAAAGGGAAAATCTGGATTATTGGAAGTGGGGATGCATGAGGTACTTCTACATTGTCAGTGTATTAACTACAGTAGATGTTGGTGAGCAGCCCCCAGTTCGGAGAAGCAGGAGAGGAGCACCAGCACAAAAGTGAAGCAAAGCAATGTACTTCTGGGGACAGTGTCAGCAGCAAGTTATTTTAGCCCGTTAAATTATTTTTCAC
Organism: Lutjanus campechanus; assembly: GCA_027495735.1. NCBI lineage: Eukaryota > Metazoa > Chordata > Actinopteri > Lutjaniformes > Lutjanidae > Lutjanus > Lutjanus campechanus. The sequence goes on along the minus strand of JAJHUR010091727.1, from coordinate 5,729 downwards.
CACTTTACTTTGCCATCAGACAGCATTTTCTGACAGGAAACCATCATTATATAAACCAAATACTGCTCTCTGCAAACTAACCAAACTCCGCAGGCAAAAACAGTCATTTGACCTTGCAGAATACGACAGTTCATCACTCCACCAGTGCCTCAATCTGTTAGTTTGTTTGTGTTAATGTGTTTAATGAAGCTAATACCTTATAGTACCCAGTACCTTATACAACGGTACATCAAATAATCCAAACTATCCCTTTAAACATCCCGGTGTCTATAGTTGTTAGCTGCGAACACTTCCAGGGTCTCTGAGTGATTAGAGTCATGTCGTCCGAACCACATGAATTGTTCCCCTGCCTGTGCCAGAGCTGCCTCTGCAGACTTCTGCTGGTGGTTGCGGGGGAACCGTCTGGCGCTAGTTGGACCATTAACAGCCTGCTTTACCAAAAAATCATTCTGGTAGATCGTAGTGTTCTTCCCGGTCTCTCCAGTGCTGCTGTCAGCTCCATCATGGCACAGGCAGAAGTGGGAGTCTTGCTGTCTGCGATCATCAGGACACTTCCTGCGTCCTACACCCTGAAGTATACACAGAAAAGATATACTTTCAGGCAGTAATGTGTTGATGGATCTCAGCATTTCATAAAGCCTCGAATTTCTTTTCATACTCACATGAGAGAACACTGAGATGTCGTAGTTTAAGGTATGCTTGTTGTCATGGTCTGAGAATGGATACCCTCTGGATTCCTGTAAAGACACATGAAGACACTCATATTGGCAGGACAGAATTCAGTGTAGTCTGATACAACTGAGGCCGTTTCTTTCTTTGCAAAAGTTCTCTAATAGCAAGTGCAATGAAATCTTTCTAAGCTCGGGGACACTATATTAAAGACTCTTCATACACAGAGATGGGCACAAATATATAAAAAACTATCTTCTTATAAATTAAAAATACTTGGTCATCAAATGTATTTAAATAAAATACAAAGTACTGGTATGGAACATATATTTAATTCAAGTGATTTGTTTCAAATCAAAAAATAAATCATATGCAAACATATATGGAATACATATATAGCTTTTACGCTATAAAACATCATGAATCGTGCTAATCGCTAATTGCAGTTTCATTTATTCATGTTAATTAAATGTAACATTTCTAGTATTTACTTTATTTGAAACTATTGTCTGTTATTACTTTTTGTTTTACTTTTATTATTTCAAGGAAATTGATAAACACTCAACATGAATTTAAGCACGTCAATGCAAGGATTCGTATGTGCGTGTTTATTTAACTAGAAAAGTTTATTTGTTTTGAGTCATTACAAAATTACTTCAACAGCATGGACACTAACGTTTTTAACCTTGATAAAACAAAGTTTATTTTCACAGTGTAAAGTATTTTGTTACGAATTACTTTTTTTTTTTTCTGCCCAGCAAACTACAAATTACAAAACGCTAAAAACTAATTAAATACATATTTTAAACACATTTAATTGGAATACTGCCCATCTCTGTTCATACACACCTGCTGAGTTTTCCATTTAGGATAACGCTTTAAGTCCAAAGTCTGAGGCAGTGAGGATTTAGCCTGACTCAGCATGATTCCAGTGCTTGTGCAAGTCTCACGATTCCTTGGTTCCTTTTCTGAGAAATCTGGATGAGCAAACTGGGAGGAAATTGAGAGAAAAGCTAATTAGACGGCCAGGAGGTTCGACTGTTATGACTTGTAATCATCTGATTATGTGATATGGTGAAGAATTTCTTACCCATTTGCCATCATTGTCCATCGAAGAATATCGCTTTCCACCTTTTACCATTTTGGCACAGTTTGAGGTGTTGAGTTCACAAAGTTGTTTCACCAGCGCACCACAGGCACACTGCCCAACTTAACAACTAATGCAAACACTGGTGACTATGGAAACATGCAGTAAACAAACAACCTGAAATGTGATCTCAATTGCCATGGAGATGTGGAACTGCAATTCTGACAGTGAAATGTGATTTATATCAAACAAACAAATAGAAAAAAAAACAAAAAAAAGCATGTTTTGTTGAATATCAAATTGCAGCAAATTAAGTATTAAAATGTACATTGTTGGATTTTTTTTTTTTGAAATATGAATAGATTATCTGGACAGTATTTGTTCAGGAGATCTACATGACCTTTGTTTTCAGTGAGCAAAGTTTCACTCATGGATGAAAGGCAACAGGGGGTAAATTAACATACAAATCACTTTATTTTTTTAAATACTTGAAATAGAGAAGAAAACAACAATACAGAATTTCATACAATAACATTTGCCCAGGTTTTGTTTTTCCATTGTAATAAATGTTAAAATTTCATAAGTAATAATGAGTAAATTTAAAATGTTAAAAACGAAGGTCCCAGGTCATGACACTAAAAGTGATTTACATGATTTTCTTTGCAAATAAACAATTAAATGTTGAAACAGACACACACTCACTAATATCAAGCCCTGACCGCACAACAACACCAGCTACTACAATTTAACCGAAGAAGCTGTTTCAGTGGCTTATCACCTCAAATGATACAACTGAAATGATTTTTAAAATTCCTTAGTGAGTGGTGTCAATCAGGTCAAAGTCCAGATGTGATAAGTTAACAGACTTTACTTGGGAGGAAAAGGATGACTTTAGTTAAACCAGCAAACGTCAAGTGAGGCACTCAAACAAAGTCTAAATTAAATTATAATTTGGATCTTTAAATCAATTTTACATTAATTCAAAATACAGATAAGAAACAATATTTCATAACACTTCTAGTTGCAATGGGGTCGCTCCTTGGTCATCGCTCTGACGTCACATATGAGCCATTCGTTTTTCATCTACAAGCACCGGGGAAATAGACAGAGAGGTAATCTTGACGCTCAGAACTGTTGTTTCCTGGATCCCATGGGGGTATTAGACTTTTGCTGCAGCTGGGACATGGTTGTGGTCTGAGTGTCCCTGGTGCAGCTCTGCTGTATTATTAATCCCTGAGGACAAGATGAGCATGACAAAAAGGTTGGATTACATGTTTTAGGTCGCATTTAACACACAGCTGAGGAAGTTACCACCCATTCCTTCTACAGCATACAATATTAATTTGAGGTTCCTTCTGACAACAGCTATAGCGAGGGTTTGCAAAATACTGAAGCTAAACCACAGAAATTTTGTGATAGCTGTTATCTCTCACTTGGGTTTTAGGTTTTGGCAAGCCACCTCATGAAAAGAAAGCCTTTCTATGTTGAGGTTCCTTCCTAGTAGAGCCTACAGCCACAGTCAGCACCAAAATAAACCTCACAATGAAGTGAAGGTACTTGGATGTGGCTGCCTTAGATTCCTATGAGACTAGAAAATCACAGAACCTTGGGGTAGTCTGACCTTTCATTTGGGGTTGAGGACAACAATATCTTGAAACTTTCTATGAGACACTCGATGGCTTTGAGCTGAGCTCTAGTATTGTTACTTGATGAAGGCTTAACTGAGTTTCATCAGCACCATTAATGCTTTCTTGATCATATTAGAAATTCACCATTCAGGAGCCTCTTCTGTCTGACCTCACGGAGTGATCTTGATGAAGACTCTTTGTGCCTACAAGGGATCCATGTGTGCAGCATTGAAATGAAGCAATGCTACTGCATCTACTGCATTATGCTCTAATATTTCGAGGAGAATGTGGATTCTTACTCTGAATGACTGATGGAGATGTTTCTGTTGTGCCGCTCCAAGAACTGGTCACTATGGGAACAAACTCTTTTCTCACTTCCATACGGAGGTGCTTCTTCAGCTGTTTGGCCAAACGGTGCCACCTGGTGAAAAGCAGTAATCACTGACAAAATAAAAATCTCCAAAACTGCAGTTTTGTTATCTTTCAACGTGAGTAAATTCTTACTTTTGAGCTTTGTAAGTGATGCAGAAATGACACATTCACTTCTCCTACCTTTCCTGTGTGTCATTGTGCTTATTCAACCTGTCGGCCTCCACCCTCTTCTCCTCCATCCATCGTTGTAAGAGTTCTTCTTTCTCTGTCCAAGCCTGCTCCAATGCTTCTTTTAGTCCTTTCTGCTCTGTACGCAGCACTGTCAGTTCTTTAGATTGACACTCTACGGTGTACTCCAATTCTGAAAGGGTCGCCTTCAGGGTGTTACTCCCTTTAGCCAGGGTAAGTGCCTCTTGACGGTAGTGGGACACACTGAAACGGTTAAGTGATGAAATAGTGATTTACTTAAATCACCTCGTGGTATTTTTACTTCAAACTCTTAGATGTTGGATTTTAGGTCACATGTTCATCCACCAACACTGGAGAATATAAAGTGGCTTAAATTGGATTTACATTTCTTCATTAAAGTGTTTCAGTGGTTCCACTGTACAGTAAGTGCCAAAAGGGATGGATGGATGGTCATGTTGTTTCTTCATTGTATGCTCAAAGTAACATTCTTAAAATTCTTTTATTTATTTTGCAACACACATAAGGATTACGGGAAGGTTTTCTTTGAACACAACTTTGCTTGCTCTATGATGTCTCAAACAGTATACTAAGGGCAAACATAAGAAAATGGTACAAAATACATTCAGCTGCTCCCTATTTTTGAGTAAAAAGCTGCAAAATAATAAATCCCCCATAATTTTCACAATATACTCTGATGACCATCAGCAGCGGTGTGCTAAAAGCTTGAAATTACCGTGACTGCCAATACTGCAGTTCAGCCTCTTTCAGATACAGGACGGTGGTCAGGTCAGACACAGTCTGAGACAGCTGGGGAGACAAAAAGCAAAGCAGGAACCGATTGAATGACGGACTATGAGGATCTCATGGGTTCAAAGGTCACCGTCTGCACACACCAATCGAAGAAGACTAGTGTCATTTTTTTGCCTGCTGTATTGCTCATTTTACATGGCTGAATGCACCTAAAACAATCTATTAATGTATGTTCTGATAATTTGATGTATGCCTGAGGTTTATAACATAAAACCTGCATAAACTGCTGCTGCTTATAGGATAGCTGAAACCTCAATGTAGGCGGTGGCTGATGCTGTAGTATATCACTGTAGTAGAGTTTTCAGGTATCTATACTTTACTTGAATATTCAGGCCTACTTTCGGACAGCATTTTAGTTTTACTACAATTTTCACACCAATATCTGTACTTTCTGCTCCTTAAATTTTCAAAACAGGCTCTTTACTTTAGTTCTAATGTATCTAAGGAAGAATCATTTATTATTTCTATTTTGCATCATTGCACACTTCCTTCCCAACATCAAGACAAATTTCAACTTAAATGGACTGGACAATAATACATAGAAAAGTCAATTCCTCGGTGTATCCATCAGTGCATATCACACAGACAGATGTAACAAGATAAAAACAACTTAAAAGACAGAGACACCCAGTAGAAATGTCCTTCAGCGGGTTACTTTTCACATTACATTTCACAGCCTGTACTTTTTCACTTTTGTCTGAGTAAATTAGTCGAATCAGTACCTCTACTTTCACTAGACTCTTTTTTAATATAAGTATATGTACTTTTATTTGAGTAAATAATGTGTGTACTTTTGCCACTTCGGATTTAACTCACCTTTTCAGCCAGGTGTTCACTCTCTCTCAGTTGGAGTTGAAGGAGTCTGGTGTCTTTCCCAATTTCAACTCCACCTCGTTCTAAACTGAAAATTAAAAAAAAAAAAACAGCAGTGTACAGATTTAAAGAGAAAAAGTCAAGCTTTAGGCATCCACGGA
>JAJHUR010091726.1:0-10065 GCA_027495735.1 Lutjanus campechanus | reverse complement strand
AAAAGAGTTACACACACACACACACACACACACACACACACTGTGGAGAGGAGAGACCCACAACCACAGCTTCAATTAATGTTGCCATGGAGATCCACTGGAATAAAGTCTAGACTGAAAAAAGTCTTAATACATTAAATGTCTAATTATATCACCGCCACAGAAACTATGAAAGTTTAACCACTGTTTTAAGATGGTGCACAAAGTTGCCATAGCGACTGATTGTAATACTGAACCTTCATTCAACGGCTTCAAACACACAAACAAAAAAAAGAAACATTATTATGTAAAAATGACTTTTTATTTTTGTTTATTTGGACAAAGTCCACCTGGTGCAGCTGCTGGAAAACGTGTGCTGTTCTTCTACCTGGACATGTGAGGCTGCATCTCTAAACCACAAATATCACTTTAAGTTCTCTGATGTGCTTCACTGTGAATCAGAGGTGACAGCGATGTCACACACATATAATGAAGTGATATAAAAATAGAAGTGTGAAGCTGTTATTCTGCTTTAAAATGTCTCTTTCACTAAAACAGTTTGAAAAGTAGATTTTTTTTGATGCAACCAACCAACATTGAAGAGCTTTTAAAAAAGAATGAGTGAAGCCAGAATGATGTTTTGTGTCTGACACCAGAGGATCTGTTTGTTTGTTTTTTTGTTTTTTTCATACTTCCCATGTTGTATTCATAGAACTGAATATTTTATGGGTGTTGAAAATTAAAAAAAAATTCAGTGAAATTTGTCAAAACTTTTGGGAACTCCCCAAATTCCAGCTTTTCCCTGCTGCTCTGCATTACATGTGTATAAAATAAATGTAATGCACGTGAATAAAATGTGAATGTATGATGAATAGACGCCATCTGTGGAGGGGCGCTGGATTTTATGCTTTCTGCAAATAAAAATGTCAGGCAATCTGGGTACAACTGAATCTGTTCAATCATCAAGACAAACTACACATCATGAGAGTTGCACAATTTAACACACGTCTGTCAGAAAAATACGAGCATGACCGTAATATTAAAGGTCAGTGTATTTATTTACATCTTAATAGAGCAGTGATTTGCAGACATCATTGGCAGCGCAGACTCGAGGCCCGGCGCAGTGTTAACCTTTCACAGCTACATACATTCATGTAAATAAATTCACACTTTAATCCAACAGACAAACAGCAGCGTTGCACAAATACAACAGCTGTTTTCACTGCAGCGAAATAATTACAACCTCTGGTAAACATTCATTAGTGGAAGAAAATGAGACACAGAATAAAGAGAACGTCAGCGACAAAGAAGAAGAAGAAGAAGAGCCGTGCAGAAAGAATGAGCTCAAGTGAGAAATGAACAGGTTTCCTGGAGGTGAGAACCATAAATTTTATTGTTTTATAATACAGAATCAAAACAGATTTTATGTGGCTTTTATGATACTGATCGGTAGGAGAACAGTCTTCAATGTGAAAGTGAAAACAGATCAACATAAGTGGATATAAATAACTTTTTGTAAGCATCCATCCTCTTCAGTAGTGCTCATCACTGGTGCAAATAACTCAGTGTCTCCCCTGACGCTTCCCTGGACAAGAGCTCCCGTCCTCCCTGAAACAAACAAAATATTGAGAAAAGTTTTCGGCGACTCCATCATGACATCATCATGTATAACGGAGCAAAATTATAAAATAAAAGTGAACAGAAGATTGATAAATGCTACTAAAAACAGTGAATAATAAAAGAAAACATTGAGATGGATGATGTTGGACTCGTGGGAGGAAACAACGATTGCTCAGATTTGTGGAAAGGTTGTGTAGAACGACATCACAGCTTCCTGGAGGGAGGGACCGCCTGGTGGTGATGCTGGTTTAACTATATTGTTGTCCATGAAGTTTGCAGGAAGTGAAGCTCTGTGTGTTTTATGTGCACTGAGCCCTTCACCGCACGTAGGAGACAATTTGTCCTTGTGTTGCTCTGATTAATTTGGCATACATTAAACACACCACTCATTTATTTTTTCACTTTTAAAGACCCCCTCCAGTGGAAATCCTGTTTTTAACCTTGTTCCAATGTCCATGTGGTGTTTTTATTATGTGTTACAAGACACATCAGGAGAGAAATGAGCTGTTTGAGCTTTTCTTGCTTTGAAACTGCAGTGAACAAGGGCAGGAGAGGGCGGAGACGATCTGCATATACATGAAACCTTGAATACTAAATGAAGGCGAGGCGTTCAAAGGTATTTGAACAGAAAAAAACATATCTTTTATATTGTTTAAAACACGACTGGAGGTGGACTTTAATAAAACCTCCTGACATTTGCCCCTGATGTTTTTCACAAGAACAAGCAGCTCTAAAAGTGACGTATTTTCTTTTTAAATAAGTGCTGCGCAGTGGATCTAATTTATGCAGATGTGAAGGTGATTTATATGGATTTGACAAGTCAAACTCAAATTCTTAACTTTTGAAAAAGTTTTACAAGCTACTGATCTTTTGTTGAGATCATTTACTTTTCTTCTTTAGATAAACTTCAAGCTTTGAATTCCAGAAACTCAAAATATATTTTTTAAAATATTTTAAATTAAATTCATTGAGGTGAACATATGTTAAAATTTGAATAATTTCTATGAATTCTTAAATTTTTCAGGCACTTCATAGCTCACTGTGACCACTATATACGTATATACATATATATATACGGGGTTGCATGTAATTAAGTAACTGAACACTTGATGTAGTTGATTACATTCTTCATTCATTACCTCCTTTTTTCATTTTCTTCCTAACTGAAACACAAAAGAGTAAATTTGACTCTTTTGAAACTATTATTTTTCTTCAGGTACTTTAACTTCTGTAACATTCTGAATGCAGCATCTTAACTCATAAGGCAGCGTATTATCTCGGCCTCATGCCTGTTTAAACTTGTAGGTAAAGGAAATAAAGCAGAGAAACAACCCGAGCGGTGAATCTCGGAGCAGATTGAGCCTCTCAGTTGCTTCGTGTAACAACAGGAGCCTCGACCAGCTCTCGTTACTGGTCCTCGGCCAGCTGTGATCCAATAACTGGAAGTTAGGAGCTCTCATCAATCCACAGCTAATGGGCTGTGGAAAGTGCTACAGAGACTCTTATCACACCGGAGATGGAACTTGAGGATTTCTGGGCTCCTGCCCAGTCAGGGGAGGCGATTTGGCCTCCATTTGCATCACCGCGTGCCCCCATTCGAGTGATGGCGGCGTGATATGATCGTTTTCTCCACAACAAGCTCAGAAATGGCTGAAAAAGTGTTTGAGACTGACAGAGAATGATTCCCCCGTGACTGTGGATTCACAGAGGATCTCTGTCTGTCGGTTTCATAAAAGTTTTCTCTTCCAACTTTAGACGATCTGGGCTCACAGCCCGGCACTGACTAACTTTACTCTTAATGCATTCTAGGCCTGATTTCAACCACAGATTAGTCACCTCGGTGCCGAGCTATGAATTCAGTTTTAGACATGAAGCCAGAGCTGGACGGCACGGAGCAGCAGAGTTAAGACGAGGACACCTGAGATAAAAAGATCAGCAGGTGACACGAAGGTTTGAGAAGGTGAAGATGAGAAGAAAATGAAGCTGAATAACTTTTATCTGTGCTCAGTGTTTTACAGACTTTTGAAGAGCACCTGTTCAATAAAAGTGACCGTCTGTCGGCTGTGAAGCTTTAATATTTTAATGGTGAATCAGTGAAAATGGAGCATCCACCAGTCATTCTGTGATGCAAATTTACTCCCAGATGTACCAGTGAAGAGAATTAGCTGCTTCCAGTGCCAGAGGACATTAACTGGACGGACATTTGATCATTTAATTTCCCGCGGCAGATTTTCTTCTTTGCTAATTAACACAATGGTGCAGAACAGCTGCATCATTTCCTTTTTTTAAAAAGACAAATGAAACATTCTGGTAATTTCCATTATAATTAAAACACTGGAACGAGATTCTAAAGACAAAACTCAGGAATCTGTTTAATAAATGAATTCTGCTAATTGTTGTAGAAGCTTTGGCAGCAGTCGGACTCGAGCTTTTAGCAGCGACACTTGTTGAATTCAGTGATGATTCAGAAACTACAGTATGTGGCAAGTAGGGATGGAAGCGACACAACTGGACCATCCAGGCAAAGTTACAGGTGCAACACCAAAACATAATAAATCAGATAAAACTTGTGCTCTACAATTTCTTTTCCATTAGTGCGAGTTGTAGACAGGGCTGAACGATTTTGAACAAACATCTAATTGCGATTATTTTGACTGATATTGCCATGACGATATGATTTGCGATATTAGAGGTAATGATCAGGAAGAACTGCAGGAATCTATCGAATGAAGATGTTTTTTTAAGTCTGTAGAATCTGATGTGTAGGACAGGACGTCTCTGTCTCACCACATTCATACACATTTTGCATTTAACAAATATTTCACCTTCTGCGATTTGAAAATTGCAGAAAGACATACTGTGATTTTGCTAAACTTTCGATTAATTTAGTGTTGATGATGCCCAGTTGGAAAATTTAAACATATCACTTCACTCCAATCCAGCTCTGTATGTTACATGACTCATAGTAACTCAAGTTATTTGACTGAGTTTAGTTTCTTTACCTTCTGTCTCCCCCAGTTGAAAATAATTCTGTATCTGACTGCAACACAAAGTGGATATTTTCACAGCTCCCCACAGTATTATTGCACGTTGTCATACTAACTTTTAGGGTGCACTTGAGAAATTTAGGATATAGTTTTTCCAATAAAATGTATTTTCAGACTCCCATCTGCACATCTGCACATCAAGTCTCTCCTGTGGTGAATTAACATTATTATACCTGCTCTTATTGTGACGGTTCACTGGCAGATGCAGAATACGATGCTTTTCAAAATTTGTTCTTCACGAATTTATCGTATAGATGAATGACCGACTCTGAGCAGTCATTGCAGACATATTTGTGTCACATGCACATAATTAAATCGGCCTGTCAGCAGGAATGTTCTTTTCAGGTTGACATTTCCTTTTAAAACATGCTGACATTATCATGCAGAGTAAATTAACATAGTGCATGCATGGTAAAGTTAACCAAAGTTTAAGGCTGCAAAGTCAAACTGAATGCTAAAATGAATTCATAGGGTTAGGGTTAGGGTTAGGGTTAGACTTCTGTGGGTTTACAGTGTGTAAACCTCGACATCTAGCAGTGACCTCAGACTCAAATCAAATTTCTCTGCTCTATAATCTGAAAACATCTCACGAGTCAAAGTGAAAACAACCTGTGAGCGTTTCAACCTGTTTCCAGATGAACGCCGACACTTTTCCTTCACATTAACATCCAAACTTACAGACTCCACATCGATAACAAGCTGTGATTCTACTTCTAATTCATCCGACGTTGGAAAGCAGCTGAGACTGAAAGCTGTTCTGAATGACAACACGCAGTCATCAGTGTGTGTGTTGGTGTGTTTGTGGTGGAGTAATTTGAGCAGCGCGCCGCCTGGTCAAGCGCCGCTTGGCTGCCGTCCTCTCAACAGTTTGTTGTGCGCCGCCCAGCCGGAGATTTAGGGACGAGACGGCGGCTATTTGGTGCTCCTCCAGACCAGCTGGTGCACGGGATCACGCTGTTAATGGCAAATTATCATCCTGTTAATCTCTGTGAGAGCTGAGCTTTTGTCAAAAGGCCTGCGCTGTAAAAAAAAATTTAAAAAAACAAACACCACTGGTTTCAAAAACTCTAATCCTCTGCCTCCTCTTCATGTCTGAGCGGCGGATCGTCTCCTCTGGTTTCTTCAGGAGGACGCAGCAGGAAGAGGTTTTCACCGAGCCAAGAACCGACTGAGTTCCTGTGGAGAGAAGAGTCACATCTGAGACGAGACGAGACGAGACGAGACGAGCGGCAGACTGGAGGCGAGAAAACACGACAGATTGTCCTTCATCTGATGTCATGAAGGGAGAAGTTAACTCTGGCTGAAAATGAGTTCATGGTTTCTGTTTATGAGTCAACTTGAGAAATCTTCATTATTTTCTAGATTAACTGGTGGTTTTATTTATCTTTGGGAGACTGTGTGGAGGCTTTTAGTTCCTCACATCCCAGAAAAAGCTTTTTCGTGTACAGGATTTCTTTTTTTAATGTCCTGGAAGAAGTTATGCTAAATGATTATACAGCTAAAAATAATCTTTTTATTATTTTTAACATAATGAAATTGTGTGACAGCACATAAACTCCACAACAGAACAAAAACAAGAACAACAAAAATAACTCATATAAACATAAAATAATATAAATAAATAAATAAACAGTTGTAATATCTTTTGACCACTTTTCAAATACAATCTTAAGCAGATAAGGGTTCCAAAAGGGTTCCTCCTGAAGGGCCAAGGTTCTGCTCAGAACCATTAGCTTCTGAAGAACCCTTTTTTTGAAGTGAGTGTTAGTCAGGAGTTCTTTGTGAGACGACGGGTTCGACTGAATTTCATCCAAAGAACCCTTTTTTGAAATCCTTAGAAAAATCCTTTATCAAGGGTTCTTGGTGCCCCAGAATATTAAAGGGGTCTATGTGAGACCCCCTGGGTGAGTTCTAGATAAAACCCTCGAAATATAAAAAGTTTTTTTGGAGAACCCCTGGAATGGGTCCTTGTTAGCACCCTTCAAAGGACAGAAAATGAAAAAGTTGAGAAAAAGTCAAAATTTCAACTGCAGTAGATTTTTCAGTTTTGAGTCCAACTCAAATTCTTAAGTTTTGAAAAAGTTTAACCAACTTCTGATCTTTTGTTGAGATAATTTACTTTTCTTCTTTATATGAACTTTAAGCTTTGAATTTGTTCAAGTTAACCAAAGGCACTCTGTCGTCTCAATGACTGTCCAGTCTTGCAGGAAACTATCTGCTTGTAGTGGATTAAAGCATTATTCAAAAGACAGCAGTGTGTGTGACGAGATTTAATAATAATAATAATAATAATAATAATATTTAACTGAGGTGATTATCCCTAAATCTGACTGTAATAAAGTCCGAGGTTGGTCAGACGTGTTGGGTCACAGCTGTAAGAGGATTCAGTGCTTTTGTTGCCTGAATCTGCCCAAAATAACGATATTCCCGAACCTTAACCAAAGCGCTTTTGTTGCCTCAGTGTAACTCGGTGTGACTGCAGTTTTCAGAGTTGTTGGAATGATTTTAGGGAAGCTCAGGCCAAGACGACCAGCTCAAGATCCCGGCAAGAATTCTGCTGGAAGAACATAATGTGATATTTTCTGACTCGAGAATGGACATTTCCTGTACACAGCGAGGTTCACAGGGACGAGGTGAACGTCGGAGGCGGTGTGGTAAATCGATGTCGGGCCATTTTTATATGTAATTCAGGGCTGAATTCTAATCCGCACATATTTGAAAGAGATTGCCGAAGAAATAAGGAACATTTTTGGACCGCTCGTTGAAGCTGATTGCTCCTTTGTCGCGTCGTACGTGGGCAGAATCCAGGACAAACTCGTGGCCCAGGATGACTAAAGCGCTTTTGACTGTGAGTAAGAAAGTCATCACACAGACGTGGCTGCAGGCAAACACGCCATCAAAGAATGACAATTGTCGGTCAGTTCTTCAATACAGTGTATTTGACTTTTTCCTCAAGACTACAGTCTGTTAAAAAACGGACGACACACTCTATGGGATGTGTCCTACTGTCTGGACCACTGTGTGACCAATACAAACCCCCATTCTTTTTTGTTAACCTGAAGTCACCAGTAAAAAGAAAATAATGAATAAATAAATAATGTGGCTCATGTTCATTGTCAGCTGGTGAGTATTTACCTGAGAGGGTCTTCAGGCTCTGAGGGCTTCAGCTGAAACACCAACAGAGCTGCTGTCTGATTCCAACTGAGACGGTTACACTGACTCAACAAGTGAATCACACAGCAAACACACCTTTAATTCAACACAATCATCCATCAGCAGGAACGCTGAATGTACATCTTCATAATCATAATAAAATATTATCTTAACATTGTTTTTTTTTGTTGCTTAGAGATCAACTGGTTCTGTAACAGGTACAGAAATCACATATTTGTTCTAGACAGGATTGGATTTCCAAATTCACATCTAAATTTTGCAGGATCAGGATCTCCTCACCTGAGCCTCCCCGCCCACCTCCTCACCTGCACCTCATCTCCTCATCAGTCCTCCTTTTCTCCACTCAGCTGTCAGATCGTTGTAGTTTCTCTGTTGCTTTGTTTCTTTGCTCCCGAGCCACCTTTACCTGTTTTTAATTGGTGAATCACCATCGCATCATTTTCCCCACCAAAGCTTCGGCGGTTGCCATGGTCACCGCGGAGGGAAGTTGAAAAAGTTGCAGCGTCGTGTGAACTCACCGCCCTCTCCTTCTGTTACTGTCTCAAAGAACCTTTAGAAACTTTACTTCCAAAACTGTGTCAGCAAACTTTAAGTTAAATTAAGAAATGTTTAATCCAGTCATCTCACAATAAGAGAGGCTCAGCTTTGTTCAGTAAATGATCATATTTAAGACAAACTGTCTCACTGTTATTTGTGATCAGATCAGATTTGTGTCACCAAACTACCTGCATGAGTTGCCGTTGTAATGTCACAGGCATCAGTGTCAGAGATTTAATGAGTAAAGACAACTTTTAATAACTTTAATAACTTTAATAAGTGTCTGATATATAATGAAGCCTGATATGTGGTTCATCTGCCCTCAGAGTTAGAGTAAACTTTAATGTCCCCAAAGGGAAAAATTTGTCTTGGGCACAGCATCTTCACATAAAATAAGATAAAAACATCACAGAAACAGAAACATTTGACATAAAGATGGACACATGCTTCACATAAAACATCCTAAAGACATGAAGGAGACATCTGGAGGCCATGAAACAGGTCCAACATAACAAGGGTATCTTTAAATGATCTGGCTTGATGAAACCCAACAAAGGCCATGAAGGATAAGCAGTCACATGAAGATGATTATCAATTCTGTAAGTCAACCCAGGGTTTCCAGTTGATCCTTCACTAAGCCCCGCCCTTCTTATTTACTGTTACTGTTACTAAAACACGAGGTCTTTGAATCCTTAGAGACAGAAACAAAAGCAGCTTCTGATTCAGCTGGAAAGTCCGTCTCCAGCTGACACGTTTCATCTGACACATTTCAAAACAAGAACCATGTGAAAGTGTTTATATAAAGTTAGCCAACAGCTGCGTACATGATATAACATTAATGCTAACAGACTGAGGCTAAAGCTAGCTTACGTCTCAGCAATCATTGGTCGGATGGTGAAATACAGCAGGTATATCTACATGATAGATGACAGAAATACACTCATTAACGTGGGAAAAGGAAGCACAGGGACTCAGTTAGTGCAGCGGACCTTGAGACGGGTCCCCCAGCCGGATCAGCTGGACCAGGATCACAGAAGAGAGTCGGGATAAGAGCTAAGCTAACTTGACTTAGACCTGAGACAGCGAGCCAGAGAGAGATGCATCGTCTTCGACTCACTTTGATTCTGCATCAGCCCACATCCTCCTCCTCCTCAAACCTCCACAGAACAAACGCAGATGCAGTGGATCTAACAAGTTTGTCTGGAGGTAAAGTTACTGCAGCTAGTAAGCTGGTGTTAGTTAGCCAGACATGCTAACATTTGCAGGTTATGTTAGAGCAGATGAAGAATCCATTCACCACACGTGTGCTCGTGTTTCAAGTTTTTAAGAGAGTACAGACTCATGAAACACAGAGTATCACTCTTCTCAGAACCTCCTGCACACCTTCAACTTGGAGAGAAATGGAAAACTTGACAGACCCAGTTATGTTTGCTAAGCTGTGATTGGACAGTTGCTGTTTATAGGCGGGGCTTAGCGAAAGGTCAATTCTAGACACAAGCATGTTCACATAAACAGTGCGGTGTTTGCAGCATCTGACCAATCGCAGCATGGACAAGACTAGTGACAGCACACAGCAAGTTATAATATTAGACAAATAATAAAGAAGGTGATCATAACCATCAAAATCCTGACTGAAAGAAAAACTCCTGCAGCTGCCACATGCATGAAGAAAAAAAAGCATAATGTGTGAATAATAATAATGATAATA
>JAJHUR010091724.1:0-27133 GCA_027495735.1 Lutjanus campechanus | reverse complement strand
CCCACTTCAAGCTAAAGGCTGGCACCAATGTGAAATTTCTCTTCTGTCGCACATTCAGTTTGACTGGTTAACTTTGAAGTGCTGTTCAAATGAAGAATTGATACATGAATCAAGTCATCTCTAGAGCCTTCTCTAAGTACTGTCTGACTCCCTGCCAATTAATAACCCAGTACAATTTTCTGCAGAGACATATTTCATGAGTGTGAATCACTTCTGAAATTACTGCGGGGACCTGCTGATAGTTTAGCTCCTCAGAACTGCAAAAACAGGCCTGTGAAGGGAAAAAAAAAAAAAACCTTGAGTCTCTTCAGCGAGACACATACTTGTAACTTTTACATTGTTGGGAGAAAAAGCTATTTCTTTCAATTGTGTGGAATTTATACCTGAAAAAAACATGTATTTATTATTTATTGGAGTCAGTCAACACAGCGTTTCATATAAATATTAAATTATATCAAGCATTACCAGTATAAAGGACATTTCATCCCAACTCCAGCAGTTCTTCCTTTGGCTGCGACCTCCAACAGTCAGGATTGCTCAGCGTGGGCCATCTGGTCAAGGACTTCACCAACAGATGCATTATTTTTCAAATCAATACCTCCACATCCCAGAAAGTCCTGCTTTGAAAGAAGACTAATTTCGTTATCAATCCATGCAGGTAATGATCTCATTAATTCACTGTTGATTCATTTTCAGCTGAGTGGATATTAACCTTTTGCCAGTAATCATTAATTTTCTGTGGGAGAGGTGTGGTATGTTGTGATTGCAGCTACATAAACAAAACAATTAATAGGCTCCCAACATTAGAGGTCCTTCATGATGTCCAGCTGACTTCTTACACCCTGATGATCGATTTATTGATTGCCCAACCCCCCCCCAACACACACACATACACATGCATAGACACACAACCACCACCCCAAGAACTGCTCTAATCTCTCACCCCAGAAGTGACATGGGGGATTATTTGTGTTGTTTGGTGTAGTCATGCATGTATTTTGAGGACGATTATCATGCTCTGAATACTCATAACTTTGCAGCAGGCAGTCAGTGATTACTGTACAGCACCTGGTTACTGCTTCACAGTTTACTTCAGGCCAAGTTCACCGATACTGGCTCACTATTATTGATTATTTAAAAGTTTTAATTGATAGTTGTATTGTTCTGGTAATTGTCTCCATGCATATATGATCTGTCTGCAGTATATGCACTATATTTCCTGCTTTATACCCTTACTTCTAATCAGAATTATTATACAGTGAGAACAAGTGGGTGATCTGCTAGGGATGAAGCCACCCCCACCTTGTTACCCTGCCATCATTCCACTACATCCACTAGTAGAGGAGAGAGTGCAGGAGCAGAGGGGTTGTTTAGTTGAATATGTTAGTTTAGTCCAGGGGTGGGCAGCCTTAACTATAAAAAAGAGTCAGTTTTTGAACAAACATGAAAAAAATAAAAATCTGTCTGAACCTGCAACTATTAAATTCTCTATTTTCTCCAGAGACATTTCCTCTTTTGGATCTGGCAACCATAACTAGGCTAGGGAGACTCAAGAATAGACTCTGGCAAAATACAGTGGAAAAGGCACTGAGCTGAAGACGTAGGCTATGATTCACATTTTAGAATCACATTAGACCTTTTAAATGAAAATTTTTAAAGAACCATTACTCATTTCCATATACTTTGTTGTCTAAGTCACAGCCACACCACTGAAAAACTCTGGAGCCACAGGTTGCCGACCTCCCCAGTCTAGTCTGTCCTGTTGATCCTTAATCTGACCCTGACCATGGCTCGGAAATATCAGTAGCCTGAAGACCAAAACACATCGGACAAGGACGTGGGGCGACACATCTGCTACAGCCACAGCAGAGTGCATCTGTTATAACTGGCTGAATCTGCTCCACTGACCGTGTAAGTCCAGCTCATCTCAGTTTTTACAAGACTGGTCTGTTCTTTTCTCCAACAGGTAAAAACTGTTCTCTGTTCTGAGTTTGTCTCTCCGCAGAAACGTGTTATTAACCACCCAGCCAAATTTCAATGATTAAAAAAGTGCTAAATATATAAAATTAGGTCTTTAAATCATGAAAAAAAAAAGAAGTAGCTTCCTCTCCTCTGAAATGCTGGGGACGTGTCTGCTCCACTGCCCCAAGAGTCAAACACCACTACGACCTGAAAAATGTACGCGCCGTCCAGCAGCTTTATTGGGCTTGTATAGACATGTTTGAGCCAGAGGACAGCGACCTATCAACTCATTTGAGAATCCTTAGTTAGTTCCTCTTAGTCTGTAACAGGGGGGGTATTTTTTTCTTTAACACTGGGTTGCTGGAACAGCAGCAGTAACCAGCAGCTGATAAGGACTGAAAGAACTTCTAAAGGTACGTTTGTAATTGACCGTTTGCGAGGGTGTCAAGGGGGTCGGTGTCATTTTCTGAGCAGTTTGTGGAACTTGTACGGTCCTACAGGGTACAATGGCTCCGGTGCATCATCTGACATATTTCAGGTCTGACCAAAAAAAACACAGAAACGGTGAAAAACATCTTCAAGCTCTAACTCCACAATTCAGCACTACATGATTCCCAGTCTTTTCACATGTTTTCACCAATATTTTCTAGCATGCTTTGGAGGAAAATCTCTGAATTTCCTTTCCAGTGACTTAAAATAAATACCTTATTGTACCAGAGGCAATGCAGCACAGCAGAGATGTCTTGTGGGTGTTTTTACATTGCACATTAAAATAATTCAATGAAATCAATGTGTATCCATGATCCTGTAGTTAACATGAACCAGTTAATTAATTCAGCACCAGTTAATATCGCCTGTACTTCCAAACACTGCATAATCAGCTGCATTATTATGAGTTTTCCTACTTTAAATTCCCTCAGAAATTGCAGCTCGCACACAACCACAGGTTACAAAGATGGGGTTCAGTGTAGCAGGTAAAAAAAAAAAAAAAAAACCTTCTCCACCCAGCCTACCGTGTCCCATTTAGTGTGCTGATAAATCCATGGCGCTGTCCGTGGTGCTGAAGGAGCAGACAGATTTGTCATCGCACCTTTTTCTCTCGGTCCTGGCCTTCTGTCAGTTTCATCTTGGATCAATAATATTCCCAGGAGTCATTCCCAAAGAGTCGTTCATGAGTCGGTTTAATTATGGTGGGTTAACAAAACAAACCAGATTACTTAAAAGAATCAGTTTTCTCATCACCACGATGCTTACATTGGGCTGATACTGATTAAGACCAATCCTTCAAAAAGTTATTCGCCTCCGAGGAAAACATTGTGTCATCTTCTGTATACTGAAACTGTCTTAGAAGAAGTTTGTTTTTCTCTGAGAAGTTGCCATCAGCAGTAATCCAATAAAAAAAAAAAACCCCAAAACAAAACAAAAAAAACATTACACTCAAGTTCCGTCAAACTGCACCATTACTGACACTCGCTGTCACTACTTCTGTGTAAGTACACTACATGGCCTGCGAGTCATTTTTAAAGTGATGGTAATTACAGTTGCCAGAGTCACTGAAGTGACTCTCCTGTCCACATCTCTCCCTGACAACTCAATTCACTCTATAATGTTCAAATGTTCGTGCCCAAGTGAACACAAGCCCGTACTGTGCGTCTTTTCCCGCAAGCCAAACTGCATTTGAATACTGGGTGATATATAATGCTGCAAATTACATTCACTGTTTTTGCTTTCAGTGCTCCTCACATGAGCCTCACTTCACTTTATGGGTTTCCACGCCAGAATACCACACTCATTCATTTTTTACTGACTGCTCTGAAAGACACCGACAACAGTCCAGTAAATCCTCCACCAAACAGGGAGTTTTACAGAAACAAGACAACTGGAAAAAAGGTGCATAAAGCAGATGTGCCCAGAATGGTAAGGCATTGTGGTGCAGTCAAGTTTAGTAAGATACTGGTGAATGCAACATACTGGTTATATGTGGAAGATTTACGTTTAAAATATATAATGAACAACAAGGGGTACACCAAATAATAAGTATGATTATTCATGTCACCAGGGAGCATAAAACTGTGAAAAGTTGAGGTGAAAAATACTGTATACTGTACATCTCAGTTTAAATCAAAAAATGAGGTTTTATAGCTTAAAGGAACCAGATGACAGTGGAGGACGAATACTTTGCGTAGGTAGAAGAAAGAAGTGAGTGTTGCGTTACAGCAAGACTAAAGGGAGGCAGAAACTTTCACACTTCAGGGAATCAACACCCAGTGGCCCATTGTCTGGCACTAATGAGGGTATTTTGTGTGGGGGAAGAGTGTCAAAAGTGTATGCATTCATTTTCCAAGCAGATTCTTTTCTTATTAAAGAAATGCAGGAATGCATAATAATGTGAAATATTACAGAAAATAATAGGTACGTCATAAAATGACAGCATGGATTCAGGAAACTGTCAGTTGTCAGTGGTCTGATAATTCAGACACATTTTCAAAGGAAGTAGGGGAGACTGGGGATGGTTGCAACTCTTTTGCACTTCTGTCATTTACTCTGAGACTATTTGGACTAGACCAATCAATTCTTACTATACTAAAGTTACATCTGTCACTCAATTACATATACCATTTAAAGATATTACATATTGTTTGCAATTTTTTATCTGAAACAAAGAAGTCAGATGTTGCAACTGACTCCAACCCCCAGGGCAGTTGTGTTATAATCAGGGGACAATTGCAACACATTAAAAAATACATTGAATGTCAGTAATTAAATTATTTTAAATGACTTTTTGACTAAATAAGCATTATTCTGAAAATATGCTTGGTTTATAATAATACTGTAGTATTTTTAATGTAAATCTTACATACATTTATGAAATAACTGTTTGTTTATGTGTAGAACATAGCCCTTGAGTCAATGTGCAGGTGCTACAGATGCGATTCAATTTCTCTACATTTCAGTGTGAGACGGGAAGAATGGAACAATTTGCAATGCAACAGACTTGTATAAAACATGTGCATTTGTATTTGGATGAATTCTCCCCTTTCTGTGCCTCAAAATGACTTGTGTGTGTTGAAAAATACTGTTATGTGGTGTGTTTTGATGTGGCTGCTTAGGTTGGGGATGACGTGTTGCAACCGTCCCCACTTTAACAGCCAAAGAACACTATGTGTGAGCTGAACACATGGGTCTCATCATTTAGTCACTTAGAAGTCAGTTGTTTTGTTTTGCTTTGCTTTTTTAAAAAAAAAATACAGCAGCAGATTTAAGGTATCTTCCTGGTGAGGAGCAGGTGTAACTGTATGAATATCATCACTGAAGCATGTCTCTGATTGGAGGATTAAGACTTGTTGCAACCGTTCCCTGTTGCAACTCTCCCCAGTCTACCCTATAGAGAGACACCTGATTCAACCACCACAACTGGGCCCAGTGTTGCTAGTTAGACTCTCCTATTTGGTGGCTACCCGATGGTGGAGTGAGCTACCTAACTCTGTTCGATCGGCAGAGTCCCCTTCAGTCTTTAAGAAAAGACTGAAAACCCAACTGTGTCATGAACATCTTTGCACTGACTGCAAAAGATATCCATAATAAAAAAATAAATTAATTTAAAAAATGCAATGGATCTTATGCACTCTTTGCACATTGCCACTGGCACTGCCTGTAGGCACCTACATCCTATCAGACTTGAACTTTGCTCCATGACACTTACCCGTATTGCTGACTAGATCCTTGCTTGTGTTGTATCAGCTCTCAGATGTGCGTCGCTTTGGATAAAAAAAACGTCTGCCAAATGAAATTGTAAACTGTAAGTTGCAGTGGTGTAAAATATTAAGATTGATAAGAAACAGTGGCACATAAAAATATAAATAGGGGATAACACTGTTAAAAATAACTATTAGGATGGATGAAATAGGCCTTGTAATTCTTATCATTTCCCTCGTGTTAAATCTATCCTCAGCGGGCAGGAATGCTGACAGCGGCATCTTTTCACTATGTATGATTGCTCGCTCTTGCAGCTGGTCATGACAACAGTTTACATTTCCTATCAACATAAATTTTTTCCTCCAAATGTTACTAAATGATATACTATACCCTCCTGCACCAGAACTACCTCTGTCAGCCCGCAGATAAAGTTTGAAGGAGTGCACTTGACCCTACATGTGACAGGCATAAATCTTAGGATGATGAAAAGCATCGTGGGCCTGAATGCAAATAAGACCAGAATCACAATTTTTGGGCCACGAGAGATGCAGAAACTCCACATCTGCCATGCAGTATTTTAAACACCAGACAGTTGCAGTGATGACCTTAGACTGAATTTATTTCTCTGCCTCAAACTTGGACTTGTTACATCTTCTGTAATTCAAACTGTTAGTGCCTTTGTTCAAACACAACTTAATATTCTGCTTTGTCAGAGGTCAGCCAAAATTTTATTTCACTTCTACCACATTTAATACCCTGATCATCTCCTCACTAGCTTCAACATGAAAAGGATTAAGACAATTCTCCCTAACCTCTTTTTCTTGTATACTTGTCCTACTGTGTTACATAAATGGCATGGTTAAAGGGTAAATTCAACACTTTGTTATGTGGATGTCCAGTAACTGTTGATGGTAAATGTATTCAATTGAAGCAATAAATCCCTCTGTGCTGCTATATTGACAGGGAATGTTCAGATTTCCTACTGCAAAATATGTTGTTCTTCCTGCATCTAGTGTGAGTATTTTGTCACTTA
Organism: Lutjanus campechanus; assembly: GCA_027495735.1. NCBI lineage: Eukaryota > Metazoa > Chordata > Actinopteri > Lutjaniformes > Lutjanidae > Lutjanus > Lutjanus campechanus. The sequence continues at coordinate 20,442 of JAJHUR010091724.1, read as the reverse complement.
TACCGCTACGTTTTGGCCAACAAAGTACTGTAGGCTCAAGCACAATGCGCGTTTCCATAGTTGTTCACATGACATTCACCTGTACATCTCTGAAGGATGAAATTATGCTGTAGCCATAAACTCTGAGGGTAGAGGCCTTGGTGTTATCCTAGATTCAGACCGAACCTTCCAGTCCCACATTAGCAAGGTGACAAAAACATATTTTTTCCACCTTAGAAACATAACTTAAGATGCTGAAAAACTGGCTCATGCCTCTCTTTCAAGCCGACTTGATTACTATTATGCACTTTTTTCTGGTTTACTGAAAAAAGAAACACAGAGAGACTTCAGCTCATTCAAGGCTCTGGCACTTTGGCTAGTTTTAGCTGCTCTGCGCTGGCTTCCTGTTACATTAAGAATTGATTCTCCTTACATACAAAGCCCTTAATGAGCGAGGACCAAACTACATTGCTAACCTCCTTGTTCCCTACTTGCCTTTAAGACAAAGAGACAAAAGAAAATCACCAAAAAGCTCTGGAGCACACTGCCTGTAGATATCAGAGAAGCCTTTATAAGAAAACTAAATCTTCAGTTGACTACATTAATATCAACACTGGTTGGACATCCACATGAGAATTTGATGAATTTTCCCTTTAGAGATCACAGAAAATAAAAGCTGTTCATACTACTCTGCTGGTTTCAGGTTTAAGCATCTTTGCACTCCAGTAGAGCCTCATTGTTTATCTTTCCTATCTTGAAGACTTTTATCTGAGCTATTGTGGTGACTTTGGTCAATTATACACAATGTACAAATGAAGAAAAGCTCTTAACTTCCAGTCACACACACATACACACACACACACACAAACATTACGGTACTTCTATTCCTAGGAGGACCCTCTGCTGATGAGTCATTGACCTAAGATATCCGTCTGGTGGATCCATCATTACAAAGTGCAAAGTATTTTGCAGGCAAACAGACAGAGCATTAGCCTAAATTCAAGATTCAGAGGATTTCAAAGATATCAAATGCAGTATATGATGCATTTTTCTTCCGTTTGATGCATTGTGCAGCCGTAACAAAACTCTGGATGGGTTCGAATGTTTCACTCCACTTGACTTCTTAAAAATCGTTTCATCTGTATACACTCCCAAAATTGAAGCACTGGACAGTACCAGATAAAGAAAATATAATGTGACAGTGTGGAAAAATTAAATTTTAGAGGGGGATTACAGTTCAAGTAGTTACAATCAGCACTACACGCCAAAGTGTAACCTTTAACTTAATCCCTTCCCAAACTCCAATTCTAACCTCAACCCTTCACTGATGCTCTAACCTTAGAAAAGCCTCTTGAGGTAGTAAGTACCTGCCAAAATCAGCTCATTTTACAAGAAAATGTTCTCCTTCTTGAGGCCTGCAGCTCAAATTGTTGCTCATGAATGTGGACGAACCAACTGAAAAACCAACATGTTCATTTAACATGCACAGATGCATTTGTGTGCACATGTATCACACGTAATGTCCCCCTAACACATTTATGTTTGTCATTGAATAATATATTTGCTGTTGACATTTGCACGTTTTTTTTGTTCTTTATTACACCTCCACCTGCTCTTTTAATAACTTTACCTTCCCCCCCTTGACTTAATTTCTTTGTTTTCACTCTCTGCCGACAGACTTGAGTGTGAAATGCACTTTAAATAAAAATTTGATCTGTTTTCATTGGAACGATATGGAGCAAACAATTGCTCAGATTTAATCTTTTAGTGGGTGGCAACATGTCAATATGTTTGTTCACTGGACTGAGTCTGTTGCAACCATTGCATCCCGATGCTGACGATGCATAAATGATGCAGGACTCAAAGTCATGTCAGGTTTTCGCCTCAAGCAATCCAGCTCCTAAACAAAACAGTGCAGACTAATGTTTAAGAGAAAAAAAAAAAAAATGGTTGGTGCATGAAAACATCATTAGTCTCTTATAGATAACTCCCACGTCTCTGAAGCACATGCTGGCTTATGTGAAGAGTTTTCAGCATTTAACATCATGTGTGGAAGTAAAGTTGTTATGTGAGTGACAATGAGAGAAAGACAACAGAATACACAGTCCAAGAAGAAAAGAAAAACTCCCGTAAACAAAGGAAATATAAAGACAATACAACCTCAAATATTGAACCATTGTGTGTGTGTGCACGTGTATGTGTGTTTCTTTTACACGTCCTCTCGGGAATACGGTTTGAGCAGGTTTGGTGTAATGAACCTTCTTGGGATTACACTGCTGTATGCAGGTATTCCCAGCACTCTGTCCATGCTGTCAAACAACAAGCGATATGTTAATGTCTCCAACAAATAAGACAATCTCCCGTCTGCTGGAAAAGCCAATTTGTGCAGCAGAAACCGGCTCTCAAAGACCTAGTTTATAATCAAGAAAGAAGAAGTGGATTCATATTACCAAGGGTGCGCACAGATTCTCCAAACATATTGATTCTACTTTTTCTTGAGAGAACAGAAATGGTATAAAGCCTTTTTTTTTTATAGGTAAGAGCAAGAAACTTTTTGGGGGGTTTAAAGGTAAATCTTTTTGAACAAAAGACCTTAAATTGTAGCAGAATAACCTCTGTTCCTGAAAATTGTTTGGACACTCTACCTTCATTTGAATAGTGAAAAAAAGGCTTATCATTTAATTGAATAGGAAATTGACAGCATATGAAATCACAGCAGATAGCAAGATGAGGAAGGATGTGCAGGAGACACAAAATAACTGCATCCCATGGAGGTCTAATAGAAAGACAGAGCAGGTGGGGATTCATTGTGGAAGGATGAAGTTGAGTTTTTTTTTTATCCACAGCTGCTAGAAACTCCACTGAGGCACATTCGTTTGTTACAGAAATACGTGAACGACTGGCCAGAGTGTTTTCACAGTAGTACAGTATGTGTACCTCCCAATTATAATTCAGATGCATTGCTTTCAGAGTCTGAGTCATTGATCTGTTTCAGGAGGAGATTTATATGCGTAGGCTAGCGGGCTAAAAATCCTCATTCTGAGCATAAACACCCCTTGTTGTTTCAGTGATATGCAAACCAGTCATACAGCAAGGAGAATCTAGCCCTAAATTGAGACAAAATTCATTTCGAGAAAGTCAGTCTGCAGTGAACTGAATATAGCTCTCCACTGTGACCAAATGTCCAAAGGCATTCACAGTGTTGTGACTTGAATCAAATGGACGCCTGAGGCCATGCACAGACAAACTAAAACATTTTGAAAACCATTTCACCTCCTAAAAAATGAAGAACCCTTCAACATCACACCTTCAAATGCGTTTTATTTTCTGACCTATTTTTGAAAATAGCAAAACAAAACGACTTGATGGCGGTGGCTACCTGAGCACAAGGACGGAGGTAAATCTGTATGTCACATCATGAGTGCACGTACAAAAAAAACAACAAAAAAACAATGTGAAAATATATTAATATGGCACAGTTTATGCATTTATTCACCCTGCAGGGTGTGTTAATTATAATTATACCTCTCCGTGTTATGATACAGAAAATAGCTAGTATCTATGTGATACTATGTGAAAGAAATGCATCTCCCTAAACACGACACCAGGCCAACATGCAGCCTTTCACCTTTCTATTTTAACACTGACTCCAGGCAGCGGCTTCTAATTTTAAAAGTGTTTGGCTGATTTGGCTGAGAATCAAACCCCACGAATCCTCCTTCAGACATCCGCATCCTGCTGTTTGCTCCTACATATTTTTGTCTAAGTCATCGTAGTTAATATTAAATGTAAACAACTGCTCATGCAGAGACGATCTCACATTAACCTCTGAGCATGAACCAACTATCCATGCGAAAAACACCATCACATACCTTATTAAGCTCCAAATATCGACAGATGAGGAGTGATGATTTTTTTAAAATCTGTGTGCATCGCGTCAATGTATGATTTTCTGTCAGTCACTGTCAGCAGGACAGCTCAGATGAAATTTTTCCCAAATTTTTCAGGGGTTAACATCAGTCCAGGAAACACTTCACTTCTGTTTAAACAAGTAATATGTCACTTTATGTCCAAAAATGAACACTGCAGTCCAAATAGTGAATTGGAGCCATAGACTGTATATATAAATAGGTTGAAATCCTATTTAATATACAGTCTATGGTTGAAGCAAGTTGTTTCACGCTGCCCCCTCTTCCCCAGACTTGAGGAAGCTCAGGCAGGCTGCAGAAGTGCAAGACATGCACAACATTGTAATTTGACAATAATATCAAGTTTGAGTTCAGTGTCTGCCTCCTTTCTGCTTGCAAACACTCACTTACTCATTTGGCTAATATTTAGGCATATTTTTAACTCTAATTAACATAAAACGGACTAATAATGACAAAAGATATGGGCCAGAATAAAAATTTGGCAGGAAGACTCCGGGGCTGTAGCACTGTTGTCAGTGAAACAAGTGTTTTAACTTAGCATGTTTCCTTAATCTCTGATGACATATCATCATATCATGGCAATTTTATGAGTTATTACAGTATATATACATATATATATATGTATATATATATATATATATATATATGTATATATATATATTCCAGATGTCTCCTTTAAGTTTAAATAGAGGGAAAAATGTAGGTAATATGTAAAATATGTTGGTAAAATCTTGCTGATTTCAGTCAACAAGCAGAAGAGGAAGAAGAGACAGTTGTTATAGCCACAATAGAAGAAATGATATGTTTGCCTGTTGGATATTGATAATAGTGTGTACATCCTTTCTATTTCAAATGTGAGTAAACCCATTAAAATACAATTTTTTTTGTTTGTTTGTTTTTTTCCCCCCAGATGTGTCACGCTCAGTGTCATGAACACGATTAAAGGCAGGGTTAGGGAAACAGTAGAGAGCAGCATGGAGGCCAATGACAATGTTACTGAGTTTCCATTTTTATCTCCTGTACTTCAGTCTCTCTTTCAAACTCAGCAGTGACTAATTTAGGACAATGTTCCAGTGCTGTTTGAATGGAGGCGGATGGAATCTGAGTCGTATAACTTACCGACAGAGGCGACAAGCCTTTATCGTCAGAAAAGGGGCAAAGATTAGGGTGTCCACCTGGGCGTCATGTTTCCATCATAAATGCCCGGGAGAGTCATTTGAACCAGGAATGAATACTTGATTGTAGTTTGTGCCACTGAAGACAAAAGCCAGACGTTAGTTAGTTTGTGAGTTTTTTGTCCAGTGTAAAAGAAACATTTTGACATAATGTGCCTGTGTGGAGTTGGATTTTGTTGGCTAGCTAAAGAAAGACCACTCTCATTAGTCCTCAACTCTTTTTTTAATATTGTCATATTTGTATTTTATGTACTTTTTATTGATTTCTTTTTTAATGTGTGTATGTAACTGAAATCTAGGTTTCCCCTTGGGAGATGAATTAAGTATAAGACATTAGCACATTAATACATACAAATATGGCTGAGGAAGAAACGTTCACAGGGTTAAAGGGGTCAAAATGTTGGCTAGAACATAAATATTAACAGATGCAACAGAGAGTCTGAGCAACCATTACATTCCGTGGAAAATCAAACATAAACGTGCTTCTGTGAAAATGAGATTTACACTTTTTGAACAGCCGATGTCCCCTCTGAGTTCACAGCTATGATACATAATGTTAAATTATTTAACTGCCCCTTCAGTTTCACTTTTGTGCCTTTATAGAGGAGGATACTGATGGAGCCATACTGGCCACTACCATACTGTTTTTTTCATTTTTAAAAATGTATTTGTTATTTATGTGTGTAAATGCAGTGTTTATGTGTGCTTGTACTTGTGCTTTTCTTGCCTCAAATTGCTCCTTGAAAGATGAATAAAGTACATATATTATTACAAACAAATATGGTTGGATAGAAAAAAACATTCACAGGGTTAAAGGGAACAAATATAATTGAACCAATTGTATCTTAAATTCAGGGGAATTTGATTTTAATATTTTATTTTACTTTAATTTTGAATCAGTTTACAAATGCACCAGTTGGGATATTCTACATTATGGGTCAGGAAAAGATTAGGAGAGATTATTTCACCTTGTGTTTACTAATCAGATTATAAAACTTATCTGCCAAAGATATATCTTTGATATCAGTTTTTTCTGTTCTAAGCTCAACATCCCCGAGTCTCTGATAAACACTGATGTTACCGGTGGAAGCGTGTATCAGTGTACATGGATGTTTAAATGTTTAAATTTGTCCTGGAGCTTAAATCAAATGTTTGTGAAAGAAACCCAAACAGTCCGTCTGTTGTTTATGAGGCTTAGAGATGCGAGTGTGGAGCTTTCGGAGACTCAGAGAAAAACGCTCTGCGCATACTGGAATCTGTTTATACTGTTGCTGTTACAAAATAATATTTGATTTCAAGGCAGGGGGATTTATCTGCCTTACAAATCAAGGTTATACTGAGCGACAGAGGATAACTCATCCAATTTCTGTGGAAGAAGGGTTCGCTCTGCGGATGACAAAAAAATCAACACTCATTGGCTGCGGTGTGATATAGATGACGAGGTCAAAAGGAGATGGCAGAGGAGTCTTAATTAAAAGTCACTGGTGATACGACCCAAATTCAGCCTGTCCAGTCATTTCTTTACTGACAAAGAATCATTACATTAGATGTCAGAGCGGATCAATATTCTGACAGGGTGAGGTACCCTCGTTCCCGTCTCCCTCGCCAAACCTGTGCATCGACTGCAAACCTTAAGCAACAAGAAGGATGAGGTCAAAGATTTGTTCAAATCAGCACCTCCATCCCAGCAGCTAAGACAGGGGGAATCACTCTTCGTTTGTTGAGGCAGACTGTACCAGCGAGGCATCATTAAATTCCTTCTCACTGCTTATTGTGCATAATTCATATTCAGCCGTTGAAATATGAATGTTGCTGTGTTGCAGAAAGTCTGCTAGACCGAGGCACAAGACGAGGGCCAGAACCAAACCTCGTGTGGGACTAAAGGCTGGAGGAAAAAGCGTGCAGGTGAGGAGGACTCCTTTGGACAGTTCTGGATCACCTGCAGCAAAAATCAATTTTGAATGTTATCCCGAGACACACGGGGAACAGATAAACAGTGACGGCCATTTAATTGGTCATTATGTGAAACATTTTCTCATTCAGATTGTCCTTTGCAAGAGATTTCAAGAAAGTGATAACACCACGCACCACTGAGATATTAAAGTCACAGCAGTGCTTCATAAAGATGCATTAAAAAGTGAAAAGTGTTGTAATCGTTTTATCGTTATACTGGGACGTGTTCATGTGCAGTCTGAGCACATGTTGTCTGGACAAACAGGCTCTGTATCTACAGCTTTCTGGGCCCTTACACCAAAACTTTGATTTCCTTAAATACGACAGTCTTGTAAATTAAGGAAAACATTACTAATGAAGTTTGGAAGACCAGAGACGTGCCCTGGAAAGTGGTGCACTGATTATTATTATGATAGCTTGTAAACAATATCGAAATACGAAAGTCTATGAAAAATAAAGACGCTTTTTCATGTTGGAGGGACTGTAATTAAGGAACAAATATTCAAACTTTTGGCACATGTAACCAGTATAGGCCAACATGTTACTGTAATTCCACTACTTCTGGCTGTAACTACATGCAACTTTTCTCAAATTAACAGAATAACAATTACTGTTTTTTAAATGGGCATATCACTTGCCTTACCTGAAAACAGATCTATGATCTAATGTTTCCTGAGCTTACAGTGGCGAGAAACAGTTTGGGCGACGTGAGCTTGCTTTTCAGCATAGTATGATTGTTCATCACGTGATTATTTATTAACTACTGTAGCGATGCTTGATTAGCATCCATCTTCCTGTGGGTCTACTGAATCCTATCATCTAAACCACAGGCAATAAAAGTGTAACTTACAGGTGGATGCCATTCATCGCTGCCCTTTGGTTGTCGGGAATATTCTCCTCCATCTCTCCATATTGTTATTTGGGGGTCTGTTCCTTTTTTAATTTTATTTTTAAATAAAAATATGCCCGCAGATGACTAAAACTATGCTATTAGCTGGAAAACAATGAGACCACAGCATTAGCCATACCTAATCCCAATTCCGATGTGATAACAATACCATAGAAATATAAATTTACACATTTTTCTAAGAGTATGTCCAAGTGTTTTCTAATAAAATGGTCACTAGGACATCCCAAGAACCCCTTGCTTGGGAGTAACTGAAGCATAAATACAGTATAGTGCTCTTTCCCTTGCTAAAAATAAACTTAAAGGCATCAGAACAAGTGCTGTTATGGACAACAGAGGTGACTGTAAATTGACCTGATTTCCATATTCTGGCTTTATCTTATCTATAAAACTGGCATGATGTTATTTGAGGGATTTTATTGGTTATTTAAAGCGCCAGTCATCCACACAATCGCTTGGCTCTCTCTTTACGTGGGAGATGAGAGACAGGCTCTTTCTTTCAACTCAAACTCTCACTGGCTTTTGGGGGCTGTGGGCAGGCCATGAAAGCTCCTATTGGCTCAAGAGAGGTGTCGATCAAAAGTTAGGCTGCAGTGGAGAGAATGAGGTGCTGCAATGGCGTCTTTGCAGTGTTTAAACACAGAGAGAGATAATCGAAGTGGACGATTTCAACTTCTGCTGCATTTTTTTTTGCCATTTGTGTGTATTTATTGCTGGAAAGCATTTATTTTGGACTAAATATGTCACTCGATTTGATCAATTGGAGCTTTGGGATTAAAACAGGACTGTTTTTTTTCAGTTTTGATCAACATTTGGCTGACAGGGAGAGCTTCAAAGATAACACACAATAAGTCGCCTGACTGTTGAAATTTGTTTTCTGGCTTGTCACGCTGACTGTAGCTGCTGTTGTGACTGCATGATAAATTATTACTACACATACTGTAACTCAGCTTCCTCAAAAATATTACAATTCTCTTTAGCCCATGGAGAATTGTGTGATTTATTGCAAAAAAAAAACTTCTTATTGACCTTGTTTTCTGACGAATTAAGCAAAAGATTCACCAATCGTATCATTGAACCAGGAATCCAACTAATATCACCCTGAACAGCCAAAGTAGGAGCAAACTTATGAATGCCTAAAAAACAGTGTGCAGCTCTATTCTGTAGTGAATCTGCTAATTTACATTCTTTAAAGCCCCATATCCCTAAAGCATAATTTAATATAGGAGAGACACATGCATCATAAAGTTGCGAGTAAGTAAAATACCCAAGATCTTTACATATTTTAAACTTGTTGGCAACAGAGCCTACTGTTCTCCCAGCTAAATGTGCCAACATTTTAGTTCCAACTTCAAAAGTTGTAAATTAATCAAGAGGAAATCCTAAATATTTATATTCAGGTGTGTATTCCAGTGTTACAGTCCCAGAAGTCATTTTTTTCCCTCCTACTCAGAATATTTATATTCCTGAAATGAATAATGTGTGTTTTACTTTGATTTATTGATAACCTCCATCTGCAACACCGGGTCTTTAACAAATTAAATAATCTTCAGATTCAGCCGGTAGAGCAATATCACCGCCCACAACAAAATGCCCAGAGGTAAATTATCCAACCTCATGAAAGTCAGACTTCAACAGGTAAAAACAGCTAAAAATCTTCAGATGAAAGAAAACGTGCTTGTTTGGTTCAGAGCCCCAAACAAATAGCACATCGTCACAATTTTAATTTTAAAAAAACTTCACACATATGTCATATATCTTAATGTAAATATACAAAACAATTGTTACACATCACATGTATATCACATTTTCTCTGTGGTTCTTCACATTTTCAAATTGGACCCTTAAGCTCTTAAGCGCTTTTTTTCCCCTTTTCTATGTAATGATGTGTCACATCTCCATGAGACTTCTCCTGGTGCTTGGTTCACTGCAGGGATCACTAGTGGATCAATACAATGTGGATGTGTTCTTGCCTTATTCACAGGGATCTAGCTCCCCCAGCTTTGCTTGCATTTAGGTGAGCCGCTCCTCTTGTGCAGTGATCCCTGCAGAGTGATTCACTGTCCCATCTCTCTCCTGTATCCTCCCAAATCCTTCTAAGTTGGCCTGCTTTCAACCCCTCCGAAACATTATCAGTCAGCAAGCGTCGTGTTCACCATCAAGCGCAGAGCATCATTTACGGAAACATTACATTTTCCAGCTGTTGGCGCTTTCCTGCACCAAAATGAAAAACTTCCAAGAATGAAGTGCCACCTGTACCCACAATAATGGACTGAATTTTTTTCTCTCCGCATGATGTGAACAAAAGATTTTAGAGATTTGTTTTTATCACAGAACAATATTGGACATAGCGTTCATGTTCTTTCAGTATTAGATTGCCGAGGTTCAGTGGGTGTGTGTGCGTGAGTGTGTTTGTGTGTGGGCGGTCACTTAGCGGTGGCCTTGAGCGCAGGTTACTTCCTGGCTGCAGCACAGTATTAATGATGGGAGTGCAGGTTGGTGTAGTTGATCCTATCTATGGCGCTCATTCATTTTACCTTTCCTGTCACAACCCTGTGTGGAGAACGCATGTAATGAATAATATACCAGAAGACTAACAGCAGGGTAATTACAGGATAATGAATGCACCTGCATTTTGCCCACAATGTCAGGAAAGAAACGACTTGCAATATGCTGGAGGGAAGCTGGAGCTTTATAGAACACTGTCCAGTTTGTGTTTTAATACATTCAGCTGGGCAGTTGTCTGTCAAAACCGCATTTTTCAGTTCCCTGCCATACCACTGTTATTCATAATGATGTATTGGTCTAGTAAACATTTCTTAAGTGTAAACAAATCATTTTCTTTCTATTGCAGCATGTAAGTATTGATGAATAGATTGCAAAAAGGTGACTAGAACTCATACAGCAGGGACCCAGAGCAATATACGCAGGGAACAATACAGTAAAAGCATATTGACAAAGATATTTCGTTTTATTTAAGCGCTGTGTCTACTGGGTGTCCAGGTCACTGGACTTAATAGACATCCTACAGTAAATCAATACTTCACTGCGTTTATGGCTAACATAAACATACTTCCTCCTTTTACTAGTAATATTTACAAAATGAAACTGCATTGAATGCAACTCTTGTGAAACATTTCTCAGGTCTTTAATAACAAAGTGACGTAAATGCATCAATAAAAATATAGATAGAAAGGATGCACCTTGGTTTGTTTTATTATACAGCATTAAATCACATTTGTAATAAAGGCTTTCCTCTGGTTCACACTTCACTTATGCCATGGTATCGGTTGAGACTCAATTCTGATTGGCTGCAGGGTGTCCATTAATTCCTGGTAATGGACACCTACTAAGTAGTTCCAGTAAAACTGTTCACTGCTTTAAATTAATGTGCTGGAATGGGTAACCATGGCAACACGAACACAGCCAATGGCTCCGTTTACAATTTACAGACTCAACAGTGAGGTCCCAAAAGTGAAAATCCCATTCACATTCTGAATACAGCATTTAGATTATTAGTCATAATGTCGTAACCGTCCAAGGTAGACTGACCACGAGCTATGAGGTTATGAAACAACTGTATATGTTCTGGTAGAAGCCACAAGTCTGTATGATATCAGCCTTTAACATTTTATTTGCAATGTCATGAAAAAAAGTACTACACTGCCCACAATCCTAGCTAGCCTTGCTGTTATACTTACAGTCAAATTATATTTATTGTTTGTCAACCGTACAGTGTTGATTTTGAATCTTGCCAGCTTAATGTTAGCTTTTGAGTTTCTTTCTTTTTTTTTTTTTGCTCAAAACTGTTCCACCTTGCCCCTACCTACTGTGCTGTGATTGGCTACTACAACTGTGCTGTGATTGGCTAGCACTTGTTGCCTTGATGACGCAGCCTTTTGATTCACAGAGAGACATTTCTAGCGTTGTGAAACCAAAAACCATGATCTTTCCTCAAAGCTACCCAAGTCGTTTTTGTACCTAAACCTACCCAAACTGCAACTAAATACTGAAAATATTTTTATTTTTATAACTGAAAATAATAGGTAAACTAAGTAAAATAATAAAAAAATAAATAAAAAGTGACAATTAGCTTCAAATGGGACACAAAGCCCAGCCACCTAGGTGAGAGTTTGTGTTCTTACCTCCTTGCTAAATTTCTCCCAATTTAATATCCCGTTCACAGCTAATCACAACGCAGTTGTAGTAGCCAATCGCAGCGCAGTAGGGCAGGACTGGGCAGTACAGTCTTGAGGGGAAAAAAGCAGACTAGAAATACCTCCCATTGCCAAGACGTGTAAAGTTTCATCCTATTAGCTGGAGTAGTGATAAGAATCTTATGGGATGGTAATGATTGTTCCAGGTATTAGTCAAACCCTCAGGTGTTACCATGGAAACAGAGTTATGGATTTTGAAAACTTTTAGATTTTTTATTGCAAAATGCATGACAATATAAATTATGATCTTATGTTTTTTGTCTGTTAACCATGGTATAATTAGGATAATACCCTTCAAGATGTCCATAATCAGGAATTAATGGACAATGTGGAGGCCAGAACCGTCCAGTACTAATTAATTATCATTAATAACTGATAATGGACACCCCGAGGGGCATTATCCCTTAATAATATCATAATTAATGGTCATGTTTCTCACCACACAGACAGAGAAACCCATGATGTTTGTTAGTACATACTGCAGCTTTTTCTTTGCAAGTCATGCTTATAAATGCTCTGTTCATAATAAAACTGTAATATAGGTTTAACAAGTGAACTTCTAGAAAAGGAAGATGATGGCATGAACCCAGGATGAATGTTACAGATTTCTAAAAATACAGTGCTTTATAATATGTGTGGCTTCACAAGTCTTTTTCCAATAATATATCAAACAGCTGTGTCTAATATCACAGACCTGCCATTCCTTATCACAAGAATAAGATTCAGTGTCAGTTTATACACGAGGATATAGAGGTGGCATGTCTGTATGTGTGGGCTTGTGTGTCTCTTTCGGGTCAATTTTATTTTATATAACACTTTGATTTTTATTGTTATACTACATCACAAACACCAAATCTTTAGAATTACCACCTACAGTCTGACACTGTTCTTGTGGTCGCAGCATGAAAACTGTTAATGATCCAATGGCAATAAATCAAATGCTGGCAAATAATATATAGTATGAAGAAGGAGCCAAATCACTGGGTTTTAAAAAATTAATGCATATTTCTTTTAGTGTAGCCACAGTGACCATCATTATGAGAAGGTGAGATATACACACTTTGTGGTCTACTGTGGGCAGCTCGCACTATAATTCTGGAAAATATATAGATCATGCAGAAGGAAATCGCTGCATGTAACCTTTGTTCTGTCTATTAGAGTGAAAGGTAGCATAATTACCCCTGAGTACAGTCACCGCTACACACTGGCCACATCAAGCCACAACTGACAAATTGAGTGTTTTGCTTTGTACTGGAGGCATAGAGTGCTATTCATGTTTAAAGTCCCAATGATTTAATCCCAGTCAATGAAAAGCGTTTTTTCCTTTTAAATGTTCCTGCTTTGCCCTCTTATTTCCTGATATGCTGTAGCCAATCCATGTTTGTTAAAATCACACTGGACTGACAGGCCTGTTTTGTGTTTCGCTGCAGGATTGAAATAAATTCGGCCGATAATGGATGACAATCCACATATCCTTCCATTCTTTCATGCTCTTTCCTGGTATTTCTGCTCTACCATGTCAAAATGGTCTTTTAAAATGTAAATGGTTTTAATATTGTTGGTCTTCCAAAGAAAAAGAAAAGAAGCACAGAATGTTGGCAAATGACAGCCAAACCTTTATTGCCAAGGCACGTACGAGGTGTTTGTGGCTCAGTGGTGGAAATTGTTTTTCAGTGTGAAGAGCATTTTCACCATCTGTTATTGTGGCAATTCAAACCAAAATCAAAAACATACCAGCAGATCTTTTAGAACATGTTTTCTGAAAATACAAAAAAAAAAAAAAAAAAAAAAAGATTGCATGCTAAAATAAATTACATCCCCCTTAAGTCATACTAGGAATGCCAATGTCATTTTTGTCCAGAGTGAAATATCTCAACAACAATTAGATGGATTTTGTACACTTGCATCATTGTAAAATGGACTTAATTTGCCTTGGGTGATTTCCTGACTTTTCCTCTGGCACCATGAGCTTCACGTTTGTGGTTCTGAGTAAAGTGTGGGCTATCAGCAACAACAGTATGAGGTGCTTTGCCAAGAAATTTGTTGCAAACATTCATGTTTCTCTCAGGATAAATTATAATAACTTTGGTGATCCTCTGACTTTTCATCTAAGGCCAGAGGTCAACATTTTAATTTCTACAATGTTTTGGTTTAGGCTACCTGCAAAACTATATTCTCATCAGCCTCAGCACTTTTTGTTTGATTCATGCCACCCATCCTTAAAACATTGCAGGATAGATAAATATATAAATATATCCGGATTCTGCAAGGCTTGCGTGTTGAGTGTTTCTTACATTAGGGGGGAGGACCAGCAACGTGACAGTAACTTTTTAACTTTGAACCAGTGAGACAAGGTGCTGCTGAAAACAGGAATACACACACTCAATAACTGTCTACCTCTAGCGTCCAGCTGCTGTTATACAGTATGTGACAGTAGCCACATCACCTGCATGTTTACAGGCGGGTGATACACAGACTGCATACACAAGAATCAGTTTGCTATGTAACCAGATGAAGGGGTGCACTTGATCAGTTTGTTGATCGTGGTAGGTGACTAGAGTCCCTTTTCCATACTTATTTGCCAGCTTGACTTGACTCTGCGCATCAACCAGGCACAGCAGGGATTTGCATTTCCATTATAACAGGACTACCTGGTTGAAGGTGTGTCTATGTTAATTTCCTGGACATTCTTCACCATAATTATGCTATTTAAAAGCTTTTATTATGAAGCAGCAAAATTAGGGAATATTGGGCATCAGTATTAACACAACTCCATGAAAAAGTAAAACAAAGCTGACATCTGAAAGTACAAACAGCGACGAAGGAACTAAACTGAACTTCAAACTAAAGAGATTCAGTTAGAAGCTACAAAAGTATTAAGAGCTGAACGCAGAGATTTTAAAAACACCTTTCTCTCTGCTCTCCTGCACACACAAGTTGAGTCTGACAACACACATTTGCTCGAGGGGGAGAAAGTGGGGTCGTCACGGGTTGACTGCAGTTGGCAAGACGTCACTGTGACCTGCTTGGCCCCTACTCCAGAGCTGGTGCATCTCAGGCACAACTTAGCACAGCTCAGTGCGTTTTAAGAGGTAATTGGAAATGCAAATCAGGGTGGGATGGTTTGACTTGGCACGACCACATGCCAGTGGACAAGCCCCATAGTGGGTCGTGCTTTGGTTGTTTGATAAATTGATGAAGTGCGCCAGTTTACCAAAACACTTTGGGACCTGATCAAACTCGATGTATCCAAGAACCCTTAAATCAAACTAAATGTAATATCAGACTGACTCTTCTTGTAGATTAGAGATGGAAAAATAAAATCCTTGCAAGCTTTCCTTTTGTGTCAAGAAGCAAAGAAGTTGTAGTGTCACGTGTTCAATGTCCCTACTGATATCAAGCATCCTAATGTGACTACTGCACATCATGATGTTGATGTTGATGCTGAAATGAAATATTCAGCACTCTATATTTTGAGTTTCAGTTTTTATTGGGTTTAGCACACACACACACACACACACACACACACATACACAATGTGTATGTAACACATAAAAAGACCTTCACAGCATGGTTGAGATTTGCAAGGTTGCCAGTAAATTCTCTTGAGTTTTGCTGTACTCTACTGTATGCTGCACTGTTACACTACAATAACCTGAGCTGCGGTGAGCGCATTCAGTGAATGACAGGACTGAAGTTAGCTAATGTTTGCTATAGTCACTTAGATTTTCCCTCTTTTGAGAAATCTGACAATTGACGGTGTCTCAGACTTACAGTATTGTAAGTCTGAGCAGAAACTCAGCGGGGGTTCCTGCATGTAAACCCAGCATGAATCACTCTTTTCAGCTGGAATTTATCAGGACATTTATTCAAGGCCACATTCCATTTCAGGTGCTTTGCTGACAGTTTCCTGTCAGCTGCTACAAAAAGAGCTTTCAAAAGATAATGATGTTTTTGGGAGAGGGGGAATGAAATACGGCATCAGCATGTCAGTAAAGCTCATTTGTCACATCAAAACACACCATAAGAGCACATTAC
The DNA here is from genome assembly GCA_027495735.1 of Lutjanus campechanus. Taxonomy (NCBI): domain Eukaryota; kingdom Metazoa; phylum Chordata; class Actinopteri; order Lutjaniformes; family Lutjanidae; genus Lutjanus; species Lutjanus campechanus. Next base: position 4,244 of record JAJHUR010091724.1, on the reverse strand, counting down.
TGTAATGTATTTTTAATGTTATTAGTGTAGGTTTTTTTAAATGAAGACATCTGTACATTATAGTCATGTGCTAATAGGAATCAGACATCTTGCATTATACAGTATTCTGCTTATTCTCCCCCCTCTGAGTGTTTTGTCTTTGTCGCTCCACACGCTGCAGGGTACTGCTCTGTTTATCCAGATCTAGTTTGCTTGCTATAACAATATGCCGAGCATGTGTTAGATCATTTTAGCCTCCTTAGCCTCCTTCCGGCTCCCTGTGATTGCGGTAAGATCAGCTGGAAACTACTGGGACACGGTGACTGAGGACTGACCTTGTCCAGGACAATCTTTCAAAGTTATTGAGCCGGGGTGGTGATGACAGTTGAGAAATGCTGGGCTACACCACTGAGGATACATCATTGGCTAAAATTGTCTTCATATTGACCTCCTTGAAAAGAATGAACTCATTCTAGCGGTGGCCAGGGCGGAGATCCTGAGAACTGGGGAGGGATACAGTACGAGAGCACCCAGAAACAGCTGGTGTGTGTGTATATGTGTGTGTTGTGTTGGAGTATGCAATGGTCCATGTAATATTATGATGTTTTTGAATCACCCCTATCAACAGTCAGACTAATACTTCACACATTTCAGTCTTTGTTCAAGCCTTTAATCCATATCAGAGGGTGTGAAAGTTATCTTGTATTCAAGCCATAAAACAGACGTCAAAGTAGTTTTCCATTATTTCATTGCAGCATTAGAGTATTGATGGAATAAGTTACATGGTTTAGTGTGATTTAGTGTGGTTAAATGTGGCAAACTTGTATTTGACAATCTACTACCATGATGACCTGTCAGTCAGGATAGAGGCGTGTATACTGGTGCTGTATACATTTAAATAGCTGTGAACTTGTTTTTGGGTGTTGTCTGTGTTTTCGTCTTTGAACTTATGTGTTTCAGTTCATGAAAGTTAACTTTAACAATTGGGTAGCCTAAAAATGTCTTCAGTATTCGGTTGTACTAAAAGACACTCTGAGGAGTCGGTTGTACATTTTTTTTTCCGGTAAGTACATTTTGTTTTAAGCCTGGTTTTTGCTAGTCAGTATTAGCCTCCCAATTAAAAACACAGTTCAAATGAATTATAAATGCACTTTGCCAACCAAGTTAGCTAACTAGCTCTAGTTAGCATGCTAACAGTGCCTGATCCCACCAGGCTGGTTACCTGTGTTAACCATAAACTGTCACTACTCCCAAGTTGGTCAATTTGGCTCCAAAAAAAAAATAAACAAGATAAAGAGCCAAAATGCAAAAACTCGGGGCTTGAAATCACTAGTTCACAAACCAGTGGGTGATGTCACGGTGACTATGTCCACTTCTTCACATTGTTATTACTTAACAGTGAGTTGGTTTTAGCTCCGAGATGATTTATCTTTTCGGTGTCAACGGTGTGGTGTTTTGCTCTCTCCTCACCAGACTCTATAAGACCTGATCTGAATGCAGTCTAAACTTATAAGAGTTTCACGACTCAATATTCGTACTTACATTTTGTTTACAGTAATGATCTGCCTAGAATATCTGAATGGTAAATTCAGTGCAGTTTGTGAAGGCACTGCAAGAATACCTTTATTCACACATTTCTCTTTTAACAAGTCAGCATCATTTTTAAAGCAGTGAAAAGTAGCCTAATCAGGAGTAAGATGGAGAAAGGACACTTGGACTTGTGCACCTGGATTCTTTTTGTCACGTCTGAAGCAGCAAAATCATCAAATGAGAGGATCCTATGTGAAGCAGGGTCAAGCAGTCACACTGAGGAGGAGACAGGCTTTGATGCTATATGAGGAACTATAAGAAATTAATAAGCTCTCTCTCCCTGCTGCCAGCAGCAAATGGCCAAACAAACCACAGGAATCGCAGCCCAGAGCTGCATGCAACATATATGTAGACTGAAAGTGATTTCACAGGACTACAATTATTTTGTGTGCGTGTGTTGGATCTGTATTACTCACATTGGAAAAGTCCCCAATTTAGGAGACATAAATTAATTGGAGAAGGTAACTTAAAGGTGCAGTATGTAGGAATTGGCTACCTGTCTAATTCATACTCCAAAAATAATTGAGTAACTGCTAACTGCTGTTAACTATAGCTAGCTGTAGCTGCTGTTGGGTGGTTAGCTTAGTTAGCCATGTAGCTAACCTGGACTGGGATAGCACCAGGGGATTTTTTGTGTTAAACGCTGCTATCACAGAAATTTTAGACTGCTGGGAGGAGGAGGTTTTCAGGCCTGGGGCTGGAGCTCAGCAGCCTTACAGTGGACATTTCTGGACTGTAATCGAACACATCCTCAGAGATCGGCGGAAGTTAGTTTGACAACAGTGAGTACACCACTGAGGTGACTTACAGTAGCTCTTACCAGGACTCTGACTCCAAGGCATGAAACAAGAAAGGAGGAAGCGGGAGGTTGGGCATCGTGAGTACCCACCACCAGAGACCTGAGCAGGCCAGGGCTAGCTGACCACTTTGATTCTGCGCTATCCCACATCCTCCTCCTCGAACCCCCTCAACAAATGCAGGTGCACTGGTATCTAATACAAGTTTTGCTGGAGCTAACGTTACTGTGGCTAGTAAGCTAGTTTTAGTCAGCCAGACCTGTTAACGTTCACAGCGTACGTTTGAGCAAATAAAGATGAAGTTTAATCCATTCCCCAAATATGTGCTTTTGTGTTTTTTGAAAGACTACAAAAAAAGACGCCACCATCCAGACTAATGAGACACAGAGTGTCGCTCTTCTGAGAGCCCGTTTACATCGTTTCCACGTGAACAGAAAGCTTGACAGGCCTGTGGCTCTCCAGTTACGGTAGCTACTGTATGATTGGCTGTGGCTGTTTGCAGTCGTAAAGCATCACAGCCACTCAAGTAGCACATGAGTGAATGCGGAAGTGCACGATGTTGGTTTAACTCCTTCCATCTGTTATATTTTGATTAAAATGAATAAAAGTGAATACAGAACAAAAACAATTATACGTCCTGGCAGTATTTGAGGATAAGACACAAATATGTGATTTGCTTTTGCGACTCGTTTTTTTTTTTTTTTTCACTATTATTTGGGTGTTTAATTAGTGCGCCTATGACTGGGGGGAAAAGCATGTTCAACACAGAAAGATACACCAAATACCGAACAGAATTGTTTGTGTTCTCCAGTCAGTCTGCCTACTGAGACTGTGCTGCAAAAGGAAGGAGAGAACAAAGGGAGTCTTTCTTGCTCCTGTGCTTTATGTTGAATATTCTACTATTTTGATCACTAATTTAGTATTACTGAGGCCAGTTTTCCTTTTCCTCATGCCCTGTGGGTCTGCTCCACTGCCCTGCTGATGGGAGTCGGTGAAGACTTTCTGTCCTGGCTCCCTGCAGTACAGCAGGGATGTTGTTTCTCCACATTGCTCCGCACTACTGATCTTTATTAAATAAAACTTGAAGGCATTGGACAGAGGCACAGTAGTCAGAGATAAAAGCTATTCCTTCCAGGGAGGATAAGGAAGATTTTGAGTTTACTTATTTAAACTGGAATATGCAAATAAACAAAAACGAGTGGTTAAATAAGAAGAATTTTGCTAAAATTGTTTATACAAGAGCACCAAAAAAATATGCAAAACAAAATATTTGTTGGGCACTTTTTACCTCTAGGATTATTGTTTCAAGTTGCAGTTTATAGCATGAGGTAGTTTATAATAAGGATAAGGGGTTTAGTGCAGAATTTGTGCAAATATGCAGTATTGGCATGTTTTTTTTCAGAGGATATAAAGGTGACTCAAGTGATACTGATGCATATAGCCTACATCCTCCATTACCCTGAAAGAGACCTTTTTCACTGCAGCCATTTTGACACGAAATAGTAGATTAAATACAGGTATTACCAACAATACTAATTAAGGAAAAGAATTTAAAGGAGAAATCTGTAATATATTTACTGTAATAAATCATAAAATAACCATGATATGCCATCAGAAATGAAGGAAACATGCTAAGCTGAAATACCCACTACTCTCCTTTGAAGTTTCCATTCCAAGCCAGAATGACTGTATTTGCATGCCCTTTTCATGTTCATGAGAGTTCAAATTAATGCAGAATGTTTGCAGAATGAGTAAGTGTCTGATTATGAGTCTTAAGAAATCATGAATAATCTTTTAGAAGGAGTAGATGTTTATGATGAATTAAATTGTGCAATATGTTAATGGAGTCTGGCAGGCAGTCACCAAACTTCAGCTCCA
>JAJHUR010091723.1:0-31217 GCA_027495735.1 Lutjanus campechanus | reverse complement strand
GTATGCAATAAGTGTTCAGCCGAAGTGCCGAGGGGAGGTAAAGTCTACCAGTTTCAACACATCCAACCTTATTAGCCACTTAAAAGTTTCACCATCGAAACGACGTTATTTGGAGAGGATGAGAAGACTGCGGCTAACGCAGCACCGCTAGCCAGCAAGCAGTCTGGAGTAGAGATGTTGCCGACGATTAATTTCCCTGAAGATTAAACGCCAAATTTACTAGTGGACTAGTCTAACACTAAGAAAACACACAGACAGCAGTTAAAATTGAACAGAAATGATTAATTTATAATGTTAAACACTGTCTGTAAAAATACTGTGCGTATTAAGAGCCATTTAAAGCCGTTAATCACAGTCAACAATCGCCAAATCGTAACGTTACTTTAAATGCCGCTGAACTGCGCGCTACTTTGCGCTGTGCAATACAAACGTTACATATTAATATACAAAACATGACAACAACTCACTAAATGCTTCACCTTTTCAGACCGGAGGATGACAGCGTCTGCAGGTAAACAAACTGGAGCTGACGGTCAGCTGTCAGCCTGCCACACAGTGTGGCATCAGCTGTTAGCCTGTGCTAACCGCAGCAACAGCAGCTTCTCCAGGTTTAAGTCCGTGTCTGTACTTAAAGTGGTCACGTTACCCCAGTTGAGTGATATGTATCAGCTTATCATAGTCTATATTCAACATGATTTCTATCGTCTAGATTAAAACACTGCGAAGCCACGCTGGTTTTTCGAGCCGTCATCTGTCCGACTTTGCTGATATAAACATCCGTGGTTGGCTAGGTGATGGGCGAGAGGGGCTTAATAATGTACTCCTAACACACATTCAAACGCTGATCCATAACAACGTACAGAGTTTTCATTCTGTAAATCTTTTATTTTTGTATGGACAGTGATGCACTTTATTTTTGCACTGATTTTCTGTACTGTAAAATATTTTTTATTGAGTGATGCAGCTGAGTGAAACAATAATAAATAGTTTGTTTGTTTTTAGTCATAACTTTTCTTGTTTTTGCTGTGATTACAACACTAGTGATGTATGTTAAATTATTTTGATAAGTCAGAGGCAGAGATATAATGTTAAATTCATATTTACTCACTACATCTTTGCCTTTATTTACCTCAGGTGTATTAAAAATGTTATCGGTTATCGGTATCGGTATCGGTTATGAGAAGCTGAAAGTTATCGGTTATCGATATCGGTGAGAAAAAACAGTTATCGTGCATCCCTAAACAACGCTATTAAAAATATTCTGATGCTGCACTCAAGAGGCACTTGACAGTCATGTTTTTGACACAGAAAATTAAGTACACAATCTGCTTGGAGTGCAAGCAGTTAAAAGTGATCACAACATTGTTGTCTGTTGCGTGACAGTAAAAATAGATGCTGCAAAGCTCCTTATTGTTGTCTACTGAGTAACAGTGAATGCTTTTTTGTTTTTGCCATGCAAAGGGAAAAAAGTAACCCCCTCCACCCCCGGTTCTATTATTGTTAAGTTCAGTGCAGTGTAACTGACAACAATTAGAATATTTCAATTTATTAGGTTCTCACCAGGCTTGGGGATTAAAGAATTATATGTAACAGGATTATATAATTTGGATACAAACAAGGTAACCGTATTAAATCACAGGTAAAGATAAAAAAGCTGTGATAAAATTACATTTAGTCAAAATAGTAGTCATTTACAATTAAACTAAAGAAGGACATACTAGTGAAAAATGCTTCCCTGGGTGGAAATTTAGCCTTTTTTGTCTTTCAGTCAATCAATCAATAAATTAAGCACAACAAAGGAACAGCTAGACAAATCAATAAACCAAACAACAAATATAAGACACTTACAGCTGTAACAATTAAGCTAATCTATTATTAATCAACTATTAAATTAGTCTGCTTCTACTCTGATAGTTGATTAATCTTTTTGAGTCATGTTTAAAAAAAATGAGTCTAAGTTCTCTGATTACAGCATCTTAAATATTAATATTTCTGGTTTCTTCAGTCCTCTCTGACAGTAAACTGATTTTTTTTTTTTTTTGAGTTGTGGACAGAACAAAAAATTTGAGGACTTGAGCTTTGATCCAATATTTTGCACCATTTTCCTACATTTCATCGACTAAACAACTAATCCATTCCTTGAGAAAATAATAAAACAATTAATCGATGAGTTACATTACTTAAATATTGTGATACTTGGATTAAATTACTGACTATTTTTTAACACGTAATTAGTGACTGTAACTGAATACATTTTTAAAGTACCCCTCCCAACTCTGGTTCTAACCCATCTGTGGGTTGTGCATTTGTGCTATTCCCACAGACAGTCTATAAAATTAAGGTTGACACAATTCCATTGGAAGGTACCATGACCAATCAAAACTCAAAGCTTTAGGCATGCCTGCTTTATTTCACCAAAACATCATATACACTGTATTTAGGCAATGTGGTCCTGTCAGCAGTTATATAATCTTGTCAAGTTCTTAAAAAGAACACACATATGCATACAGTACCATTATTTATTATATCCTATGGAAAATCCAAAACTGTCACTGACTATGGGGTTTATTTGAAACCATTTGTACCACCTATTGCCATTCAGAATTTAATCTAAAGGGGGCAGTAGCAAGTGCCTAGAATATAGTATAAGCCACATTATCAAGAAAACGTTTACCCGTCAGTCTCTGGATCAGGATTACTGTTATTATAGGTAGCTAATGAAGCTTAATTATTGAGCAAACTGATCTGAAATTCAGTGTACAGTTTATTTGGTATTTGCTTGATGATTAAGACTAATGAAGGAAAACCCCTGGTCAAGCATAACATCAACAGTAGGGATGCTGTAGATTGAACCTGCAGCCTTACACATGCAGAGCATGTTCTACTACTTTACTGCATCCCATACAAATGTTACTACATGTAACCTATAATGAAGCACCACCAGGCAGTGCTTCAGCATGATGCGCATCATAATTATAGCTCTGTAATGGAGAAAAACACTGCACTTGAATTCATCATATTTAAAGCATCTACTAATGTAAGATAACAATATTCAATTTGTTAATTGTTTTTGCTCTTAAAATACTAATAATTGCACGTCAGCTCTTTACGGCTGTCTCCTCAGCTTAGCCTGGCAACATAATAAATGTTGTTCAAAACGACTACAGTAATAACATTTTTATCTCACTACATTGAGTACACTGCTTATAATGTAGTGGTTATATAATACTTAAATTCTAACACACTTTGTAAAACCTGACGTATACACTGTCAATATTTTTTAGTCCATTTCTACATCAGCTTTATGTAGGACTGTTGCAACATTTGTTCAATAAACGGAACTGAGCATCCATGTACATGAAACGGCTAAATGTCCGGGCGTGGATTTAACGTCTCATCAATTCAAGTTAATGCTACTTTATGCTAATTGGTATTTCATGTCCCTGCTGAAGTTAGTGTAGGAGGTCACTACGTCTGAACATAGTGGTGGTTTATTGATTGTTCCGTTAACGTTTATATGGAGGTTACTGGATACTTACCATCAGCGGTGTCCTCGGCCGATGAACCGACGTAGTTTTCTGGTGCTCCATCTCCATCGTGCGGTCTTGTGTCAGCTCCGTCCTCTGTGATCCCCGCGGCAGCAGCAGCTTCGTCCATCTTGGCGTGGCTCTGTTTGGTACTGCTAGCTTAGCTATTGTAGCTAGCGCTAGTTGGCGCCAGCGTTGTTTTAATATGGCTTGTTTTAACCGAGGCCACTCAGCGCAGGGCTGGGGAGAAAGAATATTTAAAAACGTGTATTCTTATCTAGTCAGTTACCACACTACAAGGCAGCATTTTGTAATATTTTTCGTAAGGCGAGTGATGATGAACGGCTTGCTGCCCCGCATACACACACACCTGCAATGTGTGGCTATGCGTCCCACAGCGGAAGTGATTCTTCTTCTTCTATTTTGTTTCCTTCCAGCAATGGTTGACCCGTGGATCTATTTCCTGGGCCGTGTAAATGGGAACCCCAGACACGCGAAAGCGCTCGACAGGGTGACAATTTTAACACAAACCACGATCTTTTCCTAATTCCAACTGAGTGTTTTTTCCCCATGAACCGAAGCACATCTCAACCACTGCGTTGTCACAGTATAAACATAATTGGTTTGTACACAATGAAGGAATAAGGCGCACAAATCTCGCGAGATCGCGCAAATCTAGGGTTCCTGTTTAGACACAACCATTGACCAGAAGGCGATCCACTAAAGTCTGAATATAAAGCGTATAGTTCTGAATGGGTGTTACTCATATGCTTAAACAGGTTGAGCAGCCTCCGACCGGATCTCTACCATCCCTACCAGGTTAATAGGTTTGATCCTATCTTTTTTTCCCTCATAGGTCAATTTATTATTTTGGTCAAGTTTGGGCAGTAACAGATATGTAATCTGGATACATAATCAGATTACAAAAATAATTAAATGTAATCAAACCAGATTGCACTCGAAAATGTGTAATTATCTTTACATTGCCAAAGATGACTTGAATACATTTTTGATTACGTCTTTTTAAAATGGTCATTTTAAATTTATGAAAAAAAATATAATGAGCAATGCTCTATCAATTTAAGAAAAGTGCGTCCGATCCAGGCTATTTTAGAAAAGTGTTTCACTCTGTTGTGGAACTGGTGGGAGAAAAAAGAACCTTATGCTTTTGTATAGGGTTCTTTTTTCATTTCAGTTGCACTGAAAATGTTCTGAGATGTTTTAAGAGAAAAAAGAATATTTCTTGAACTAAAAGTTTGGTGGCTGCACCCAACAAAGAACAATATATTCAGTTTGATTCTGAAGTAATCCGAAAATATTCAGATTGGATTATATTACAAAAATTGCTGTGTAATTTGTATTCATTTTCAAGTAATCTGAGTACATATACTTAATACTATACTGCAATAAGTAAAAGTACAGAGTTGGGTACTTGAGTATTTTCTTCTCATGCCACCTTCTACTTCTACTCCACTACATCTGAAAGGGAAATATTGTACCTTTTACTACAATACGTTAATCTGACAGCTTCAGTTACTTTACAAATAAAGATTTCCTCACACAAAACATGAACATATACAAGGTTTAGATTGTTGGTTGGACAACACAAACTCTGAGATGGTGTCAATGGGCTTTGTGTAATTTTGTCTGTTTTCAGAATTTTTACAAACCAAACAATAAATTGATTAATGGAGAAAATAATAAGTGAATTAATCCATAATGAAAACAATCATCGGTTGCAGCAGAACTGTATAAAATAATAAATAAGCTCCACCTCAAGCATCTACAAACAGTAAAATTCTGCTTTTCCATTAATGCAGGAGTAATAATAACCTAATGACAGGGGACATTTTTCTGCATTGAGTATTTTTAATACTTCAAGTACATTTCCTGATTATAGTTGCATACTTTTACTTAAGAAACGTTTTCAATCACTTTTACTTGTAATAGATTAAGTATTAGTACTTTTACCAAAGTAAAGGATTTGAATATGTCCTCCAATACTGGTTATACAAAGGTATTTCACATTGTGCTTTGTTTCCATTGTTTTTCACACTACTGACACACACTGAATTGATGGCACATTACATTGAGTGAAGAATTATTTAGTAATGCTATCAATAAAGTAGGATTTTTTAATGGAGGTTTTCAGTCCCAGTATGCCAGATTAATGTAAGGGTATTTGTGCTCATCCTCCCGGCAGGCTGAATTTCAGAGATAAAATGTTGATTTTGTAAATCACAATTTGCCTTCATTGACCTTGATGTATATTTGCTTCCTATACTTTAAACTTTCCAGAGAAATTAAAAAACCCAAATTAAGTAACTAACAAGTACAGCGCAACACAGCATTATAATCAAAGGCAAGTTTTATTTAATCCAATATGTAGACATCATGGGAAATTTCTATTTCTTTCCATGCTAAAACAGTGGATAGAGGTAGAAGGGCACATGTGTTTTTGAATCTTAAGACGCTTAATGTTAAGACGCACAGGGACATTTTTTTGTTTGTTTGTTTGTTTTTTTTTGTTTGTTTTTTTTACAAATGGAACCATGTGTTTATTTTACAGTAGTATGGAGATTTTCAGTCACTTACAGTATTAGGGGCCACCAAAGCTACTCAAATGCCCATTATAATGGAGGAGATGGGATTCTGAATTCAGCTAAATCTACAGTTATGGAATGAAATCATTCTGTATTCACAAAAAATACATTGAATTGTACTCAAAAGTGGGCTTAATTTTATAAATATTGGGTACATTCCAATCTGAAATAGTCATTCTGGTGCCAATATACACATTACATGGCACTCATCAGTTTACAGAAGGTGCTAAGTACTTCCACATATCATCAGTTTAAAATCTAATTATCAGTTGTGACACTTGTGGAATTTGTTGAATTTGACTGAGGCAAACTGGAGAAAAACGTCCATTTTATCTGATCATTCATGTTTGTCTTGCCATTGTAAGAACTATTAATGACAAAACATCACATAAATCTAAGCTTAATTTATTACAAAATGCACTATTTGACAACTGTCATTAACAATTGTGTAATGACACTACTTTCTCCCTGTTGCCAATTATCACTCAAGAGTTAAATTTACAGAAAACTCTTACTGTGAAATGACCTTTACATGGTAAACTGGGCATACACAGTATGATTTGAGTCTGTTTCTGACCCCATTTTTGAGTCACACGACTCATTTTAGAATCGGACTGAATTTCAGCTTCATTGGGCATCGTTTGCAGTGCAGTGTACAGGGAGAAGAGAGAACCCATCAACTAATCCCAAATGACTGTTGGATAGTTTCTACCATGTCAGAAATTCCATGTCTGTAATCTCAGGCTCTAGCACAGTTGAAGAAGTGTCTCTTTATTCTCACCATGTCTGCAAACAGAGCATCTGCAATTGCCATGGCGACATGACAAGTCATGTGGATGGAAAATTTGGACAGTGTAGCAAGCTTGGATCCAATTCTCTCTGCAAACTGGACAAAGCCATACTGTCCACGTCTTCCCTGCCACCTGCGAGCTCTGCCATGTTACAACCATAAATCAGCCTTAGTATTACTGCTATGAAACAGCCTTCTACCTACCTCAGACCTTTCAAACATATCTTTATTGACAATTGTCAATAACCAGAACGGTCTGCAGGAGCCGGGGGCCATTTTATTTTCTATTTTACCCATACAGTGTGAGCTCTCAGGTCGTGGCTTGGCAACTGGACCATACAGTGTGAGCACATAAATCATGAGCTTTGGCTTTATATTGCAGACGACTGACTCGTACAGTACGAGTTGGAATTTAACAGCATTTCCAAAATCACACAGTGTATGCCCAACTTAACTGTCACATTTTGTTTAAAGATACTTTTGCTTTGACAAAACTATCATGATTTGAACTTAACTTATGAGAACTTATTTGGACCCAGCCAATGGTAAATACAAACACTTCCTAACAGAGTTATACTGTATGTGGTCAGCTTTCCATTGTATGTTCTGACACATGAAATCGGTGAGCCCAACAACCCGCCCCTCCCCTCCTCAAAAGCAAAGTCTTACATTTCTTTACAGTATCTTAGAAAGAGTTGTTCTGTGTTTTGGGAGTGAGGTCACATTGTTGAGTCTACCTTAAGCACAAACTAGGCCTAAAATACCAAGACAGCAGACATGCAGACTGTACTCATAAAAGGCACACAGTATACTGTACATGAAGAAACACAGTTCAAATGGTTCAGGACATATGAACAGAACTATAAAAGTACTAATATTATCTAAATCTAAAGGTCATTGGCAATAAATGAAATGTAGGCCATAGAACCTCATTAATCTGCACCCCTCAGGAGTTGTTTAAGCAAGTTAAGTATTTGGATAACTTGAATGCATTTAAAAAGATGGTGAAAGTAATTTAATGGCACATATACACACCTTCTGTTACAAACAACACTCGCAGTCTCATTTGGAGGTGATAGACTTTAAATCAAAAGTGCAGACTAAGTCAAGTTTCACTTTTATCTTTTTGTTTCTAATGCCCATCCACTCAACTGATCAAACTGCACACCTGAGGATCAAATAAACGAGGTTCCACTGAAAGAATAAAATATAAAAAACATAACTAAGTTTTGTTGCTAGTGTAGAAATGTCAAATCTCTCCTTGTGCATGTTGCAAGTAATGCATTTGTAGATCCAGCTCCCGAGGAAGAGAGCACCCGCATATCATGCACTGGAGAAGTCGTTCTGGAGCAAAAGGCAAACGAGGTCCAAGTTTGTGAGGTTCTGTCCGAGGGGCAAGCTGAGGTAGGGGCAGGGTCTGTGGCATGTGTGGCCTCTCGCTCATGACTGCCTGTGGTGTGAAAAAAATATTTGGGTGTGGAGGTCTTAAAGGTGCACCAACTGCAACAGAGTGAAGAGGATGAGGACCTGGCAAAGCAAGAGGAGGGAGCGGAGCAAGTGGAGGTGAGAAGAAAGGAGAAGGCTGATTTATGATTATTTGAGTGCCTGTTACCATTGGTTGCTGCTGCAGCTCCTGTCCATTCCCTGGTTTGAGTTGCCCAGTGAGCAGCGTTTGAGGACCCACAGGATTATTTTGGAAGCCCCATACTGGCGTTCCCATCCCCTGGCCAAAACGATGTGGCTCGTATTGAATGGAGATGGGAACCTTCTGTGTTGCTGCCTGACTCTGTACATTGGACCAGCCAGATGACACCTGCTTTTGCTGCAGCTGAAAATCTTGATTATTTACTAACTTCTCAGGGGAGTTTATAGTCTTTGGAATCCCTGGCGGTGTTTGAATGTCCCACAAGGTGCTACCTACCCCATGAGAAACAGGAGTTGAAATTGGCATAGCACTGCTTTGGTCTATTTGAGCTGAGGTGGATGCACCTGCTAAGCCTGGAGGCCACTGCTTTTGCAGCTCACAGCTGTTCCATGGCTTCTCTGGCTGGCTAACAGTCGACGGTATAGCTTGAGCGTTACTCATGTCCCATATTCTAGTGTCCTCTTTTTTAGGAGGTGATGGCTCCTTTTGTGATGACACTGGGGCACCTGGCCATCGTGGCAGCTGAAGCTCTTGACCGGGCTTATTTGGAGAGCCCCGTGAATTTAATGGTAGAGCAGGTCTGACACTCCACAGAGCGGCTCCATCTATGTAGGACGGAACAGAAAAATCATGCTGCAATGAGCTTGTGGAAGCAAGCACTGTGGATGTGGGTGTGCTACTCCAAGTAACAGGCTTGGGTTGCCTGAGCTGCTCCATCTCACTCACTGCTGAAGGGCTGGAGTTTTTTGGCACAGTTGCCAGGAGGGAATTGACAATAGAAGGATTCTCTTTCATAAGCGATGACTCTGAATTCTGAGCAGATGTGGAGCCTGACTGAGTTATCTGAGAGCTATCCGCCCAGCCTGCACTCCTCAGATGGTGCTGCTGCAGGCCAGGCTGTGCTGAGGTCTCAAACTGCTGTGGACCTGCATGTTGCTGCGGCTGAGACGATGGGACAGGCATGACCTCTCCACCATCCACCTTCCACTGCACAGGCTGAGGATGCAGCTCGGACATCCACGACTCCTTCTGCTGTCTGCCTTGTAAATCCATGCGAGATGAGAGCATGGAAGACTGTGACTGTACTGCCCTTCTGTGTAACTCAGCATCTCTCATCGCAGAAACTGGATATGGAGACGGCTGAGAGCTAACCATCCCTGAGCCTCCCAGCGATCGAGACCAGCCCCACATGGGCCTCCCTCCTCTCCTCCCGCGGCTCCCCCTACCTCTCATCCTAGCACCAATTGGGAAAGAACTATATTGGCTGTAACCCTGACGCTTGCGTGCATGGATCTTCTGGTGTACCAGCAGGCTGCTGAACCAGGAAAAGGTTTTGTGACACTCGTCACAACGATGAGGTCTCTCTCCTGTGTGTGTGTTCATGTGATCACGAAGCAGATAAGCTAGTCCAAAGCTCTTGTCACACAGGTCACACTTGTGAGGTTTGTCACCATTGTGTGATAGCATATGGTGCTGCAGTTGGGTCTCATCGCTGTAGCCTTTGCGGCAGCTGGTGCAGCGGAAGGGTTTTTCCTGATGCAGCTTTTGATGTGTTTTCATGTTCTGCAGGAAGGCAAAGTCCTTCCCACAGTCAGGACATTTGTATGGCTTCTTGCCTGTATGGATGATGAGATGTTGCTGTAAGTAGCTACTGAATCTAAAGCCCTTGCCGCACACCTTGCACTGGTAAGGCTTGTCCTTGGAATGTATGCGCATATGCAGTTCTAACACTGAGCGGTGGCGGAAAGTTTTTCCACACTCTGAGCATTTGTATGACTTAATACTTATGCCATCACTTCTCCACTTCCCTTGCACATTGTCACTGCTTAACGGAATAAATTGTTTCTTAGGTGGTGCTGCTGCCACCTTTTCTAAATATTGTGCTACAGACTTGTGGTCACTTAACATATGTCGATTTAAACTAGATTCATCACGATAAACACATGGGCAGTGGGGACAGGTGTGTCCTTTGTCCCAGTACTTGTTAATCTCACTAGGGGGCCTGGGTGTTCTCTCCAGCTTCTCATACTCAGCCTCATGGATAAGCATGTGGGCTCTCAGGTTTGCTGGTTGCCAGAAGGTTTGGGGACAAAGGGGGCAGTTGAATGTGCGTTTTGGGTCCTCGCTCTGGTGTGCGTTCTCTTTTCCCGGCCCCTTGACTGCCTCCTGTAAGGACAGAGGGGCCTGCTTGCTGGGCGGCTCAGCGGAGGAGTTGGTTTCACGCAGTCTATGTTGGCGGCAGTGTGCCTTCATGTTCTGAGCAAAGGCAAATTTCTTACCGCATTCAGGGCAGCGGAAGGGCTTCTGGCCTGTGTGCAGATATTGATGCTGATGGAGGAGGCTGCTATATTTGAAGGTTTTGCCGCAGATGTTGCACAGGTGAGAGCGGTTGTTGTCTGTGTGCTTGCGACGGTGGTCTTCCATGACGGAGTAGTGTTTGAAAACCATGCCGCACTCTGGGCATTCATAGGGTTTCAGGGCGGTGTGACATCGCTGGTGGTAGCGCAGGGCCGTGGCGTTTGGGAAGGACTGACTGCACTCTTGGCATGTATAGATACCCTCAAGGGAGTGGGTTGTCATATGCCTGGTGACAGACACCTTAAACTGGAATTCTTGGCGGCACAGGGGGCAGTGGTAAGGCTTTTCTACTGTATTGCAGCAGTTGTGGTCCCTAAGCTTATCCACTGTATAGAAGATCCTCCCACATTCTGCACATTCAAATCTGCCCTCCTCACTTGTGTGCATCTCCCGCTTTGGAGTGACTAGTTGCTCCTCCTTCTCCTTATGTTCATTCCTGTGTTTAATGAGGCTGCTGCGGTGCTGAAAGGTAAGGCCGCATTCTTTACAGGTGAGGGGCGTGAGCTCATCTTCATGTGCATGAAAGTGGCGGTGAAGGTTGAATGTCTCGCGGCGGTTGAACCTCTTCCCACACTCCTTGCACTCCAAACGGCACTTTTTTGGCTTGACTGTGGTATCGGCTTCCTGCCCCAGCTCTGCCTCTTCATCATCTTCAACCACGTCTTCTATCCTGTCGACTTCTTGCACTGGCTCCTGCTCTGCGCTCTTTTTATCAGAACTTAAGTTTTTCTTCTCATCAGAATTTGAGCTTTTCTCCTCATCAGAAGGTGACTTTTTCTCCTCATTAATCTCCTCAGCATCAGCTGTAATCTTATCATCAACATGTGAATCCTGCTGTACGTCTTCAGCGCTCTCCGTAATATTATTGTGGTCTGGAAGAGAAGAGCACATCATAACAATAACTTAGCACAGCGGTTTGCAAAATTTTTCACATAAAGAAACCCTAAACTGTACCTTTTTTTCATACCTTCATATCTTCCTCGCATAAACAGTATATAGTGTTATTAGTGTTGTCCTTAAAACTTCCCTTTACCAGTTGGCCTCCCTCTTCCTTTCTTTGTTTTCTGTGATGTGAAAGCATCATATTTTTATACAGTTGGAGAAAGTAAAAGTGTGCATTCTCCTACTTATAGTTATGGTATAAAATCCCAGCACATCAGCAGAGCATCTCTCCTGCCAGGCTGCTGACAGCATGTCAGCCACTGCAGCACATCACCTGGCATTTGTTTCTATCACTCTTCTCTGCTTCCATCACGGTTAGTTTTGTTGTTTGTTGCAATTTAGAGACTTGGTTTGTGAAGTTTACAGCTGCCATGCTGCGGCAATGCTCTGTGCACAATGACACAACTAAACTACAGAAACTTGTTTACCATTACTCATTTCACCTTCTCTCATCAGTTAACAACCAGTGCATGTTGTCAGGATTTTTTTTCAAGGCGCCAGCTAATATAAAGCTATACTAAGGAATTCCCTTATTTATAATTCCTTGTTATCTCTGTTATCTCTCTTTATGCTGTTATTGAGAAGCACACTGACAGAAAGGGAAAAAACAGAATGACTGCGCAACTTGAAGAATTTCAGTCAACTGACTTATCTCCAACTAATGACTTGAATCTTTGACTTTCAGGGGGCTGAATATCGTTCAAAAATTGAACAAAACCTTAATTTTGATACCGGTCCCTGAATCATATACCAATTTTATAAAATCTATTTTAACAAAATGAAAATTACATTACAGGACAAACTGATAATGTTTGGTACCCAACCCAAGGCAACATTTCAAAAAGTCATGCATTCTGTCATCACTTTTAGGGATGTGCATGATTAGTTGAATGAACAATTAAGTGTCACTGCCCTCACTAGTTAGCACCAGAAAAACTAGTCAGTTAAATGAACTATTAGGGATGTTCCTGGTGACTAATTTCCCTGTTGACTGAATGCAAATTTTACTTTTGACTAGCCAACTAGTCTAACACTAAGAAAACACTCAGAATGCAGGTGAAATTGAGCTTTATTAATTGATAACGTTAAACACTATCCAAAAAACTACTGTGTGTATTAAGAGCCATTTGAAGCTATTAATTACATTCTACAATGACCAAATCATATTTTAAATACCACTGAAATGTGTGTCACTTTGCATTGTGCAATACGAACATTGCACATTAACCTACAAAACATGACAAAAACTCACTAAATGCTTTGTCTTCTCAGACTAAAAAGGATCACAGTGTCTGGGGGTAAACAACATTGTTTAACCAGAGCTGACGTTAGCTGCCAGCCTGCCACACAGTATGGCTAACATTAGCAGTGCTAGCGGCACTGCTGCAGGTTAATGTCTGTGTCTGTGCTGAATGTGGTCACATGTTGCTCCAGTCAGGAGGTTACATGCCAGTTTATTCTGGCACAGCCAACATTAAACCTTATTTTCATTTTCTACATTAAAACACTGACAAATCACACTGGTTTTACGAGCTGTCATCTGTCCAACTTTGCTGATAAGAATAACTGGGGTTAGGTGTGCCATCAGGGCATTCACTCTGCGCGAGAGAGGCTGCTATCTGACAGGGCTGCAGCCCTGACTAGTGGTAGGCAGCGGGATAACATCTTAGAGACAACAATTAACTGGCATTGTACATGATAAAATATTGATAAATAGCTTAACCAATTAGCGTTTCTCATGCCAAGTAGCAAGGGTAGCCATGTTTAATCATATAGTCGACTAATCGCACACGTTCCTACTAATTATTGATATTTAATTTGTGTAAGACACCAATTCATTGTTCATGATCTTACGCAGCCCACAGCCACTCGTGGGGGCTACAGTCCCGGTAGATGACAGCCCCTCTCCCCCTGCACTAATGGCCAGATGGCCCAGATGTTACAGTAATCAGCAAAGTGACACAGATAACACCATATAATACCACCACAGTTTGGCTAATGCATAAAACATGACAATGTGTAAAATATGACAACAACTCACTAAATGCTTCACCTTTTCAGAACAAAGAGGATGACAGTGTCTGCGGGTAAAGGACCCAGAGCTGATGTTAGCTGCCAGCCTGACACACAGCGTGGTTAATGTTAGCAGTGCTAGCAGCAGCAGCAGTAGCTGCTCCACTTGCAGGTTTATGTCCGTGTCTGTGCTTAATGTGGGCATGTTTCTCCAGTAGAATATATATCAGCTTATTCTGTCACAGTCTATATTCAACATCATTTCCATTTTCTAGATTAAAACACTGCCAAACCACGCTGGTTTTATGAGCTGTCATCTATCCGACTTTGCTGATGTAAACATCCAGGGTTGCCTAGGCCCTAGGTGATCGGGGCATACGCGCTAGGTGAGAGGGTCTGCTGTCTGACAGTACCGCAGCCCTAACTAATGGCAGGCGGCTGCATACAATCTTAAAGGCAACAGATAACTGGCATCGTGCATGAATGAAATATTCATAAATAGTTCAAACAACTAGTATTTCTGGTTCCGACTAGCGAGGGTGGGGACGTGGGGCCAAAACAAGACATTTGAGAACGTCATCTTGGGCACTGGGAAAGACTGATCAACATTTTTCACCATTTTCTTAAATTTTATGGACTAAACAGCTAATCAAGTAAATAACCAACTAGGGCTGTGCGATTGGACAAATACATCATCTATAGGTGATGGGCTGAGTCCATCACCGGCCTTTTTTTTTTGGGGGGGGGGGGCAATGATTGTCATTTTATTTTGCTAATATAATGGTCTGCAAAGAGATGGCCACTGCTCCGCGCTCTCATACAGCGGCACAGTACACACCCACTCACCCGACCATGAGTGCACTGAGCTGGGTGAGGAGTGAGAGATAAACAGCCTGCAGAATTAGACTCTTTTCACTCTTTTCAGGTGGTGAATTAAAGATTTAATTCGACCAAACCAGAATTGGTGATTGTGGGAAGACTGGACAGCCTAACAAAGATGGTTTTGGTGAGTTTTACATGTTTTTCTGTCGAGTTTGAATGAAGTTTCACGATTTCACGAGCCAATTAAACTCGTCTTAGTTCGGTGAAAGAGAGAAACTTGAATGTAGAAGGTGTACGGTTGTTTATCTCTGTTAAAAAAGGAAAATAAGTGTGACATTTCTTGACACTTTGTAAGTTTATTTTGTTTATTGAACATCGTGAACATACACAGCGTGCGTAACTTGAATTTATCGCTTGTGGACATCTCGAGCCGAAGATATCGTCAATCGTCGATTGATGGCCTGACGATGGTCATTAAAATTTTAACTTATTGCCCAACTCTATAACCAAAAGATTAATCAATACTTGTTTGTTGCAGCCCGAAACTCTACAACATGCCACACAAAATGAAAAATGTAGGTCACGGTTTTCTTACTTTTCGATTAGTCGACTAATCTGAAATAAAATTTCCAGTTAAGTGACAGGGAAAGTAGTCCCCATGAGCATCCCATGAGCATGCTCTACTTTGCTACCAAATCATCAATCAAATAAATCATTTGTCTTTTTGCTGGGGACCCCATAGAACCCCCTTAAACAACTGAGGGTCCCTGGACCCCAGTTTGAAACCACTGACTTGGCAAAACAGAAATAAATAGTAAACAATAAACTATAAATAAACAAACAACCCATCAGTTGTTCATCAAACAAACCAGCACAGATATGATCTTAAGTCCAGACCACAGTCTACAGTGCAGGATGCTAGCTCGATTTTGTTATGGTAATTAGCGTTAGCAGAGTTGACAGTGTGTACTGAACCGGTAGTGAGAGCTACAGCCCAGGTTAGCCCGGAGGCTAAAGCTAACTGTAAAATACATTAAACACGTTAGCATACCACTCTTATCATTTTCCCGCTTGTGTTTTTTCGCCTCTTCGTCGTCGTCTTCGGGCTCAGACCAGTCGAAAGCCCGCTGGTCGCCGCCCGGAGTCTCGGTCATTTTCTCAGCCGTTGTTAGGTCGTCCGGTGAATTGCATGGCGTTTTGTCGGTTCCAGCACCGGACTCGACACTAACCTCGGAATGGCTGGCAGTACCACCACCGTCGTTGCCAGCACTTGGTGTGTGCTGCTCATCGCCGGGGCTCTCCGTGGTTTTATTGGGTGTTGTTTCATCTTTCTGATTTATGCTGCATCCTGACTCCTCCGCCTCCGTCTTCTCCCCAGATGTTTCCACCTCCTCCGCAGGGGATTTCTGTCGTTTCGGAGACTCCGATGGGTCTACGGCGGCCATGTTTCCCCCATGCACCCCCTTGTCCAGAACACACAAGGATCATGCTAGCCTGCCTGAACAAGGAATAAGATTTCCGGTCGAAACTTTCAAAATAAAACTCTTATTACTAAAAACTAGCTGCAGTTCATCATTTCAGAAAATATCATTCGAGGTCTTAAATTAAAAAATCCCTTTTCTATGACTGCTGTGATGCTGTTGTTCTACACACCAAACAGTCTCTTCACAACTTTAATTAAACATAAATAAACTTTTCAACTCAACCATTAGGGCTGCACAATTAATCTAAATATTATCGAAATCGCAATATAGCCAAGTGCAATATCCCAGAGGTTTTCAAAGTGGGAGGCAGGCCTCCTTAGGGGGGGTGCACACCGTTTTAGGGGGCAGTCAGTGAATGGAAATGAAAAAATGTGTTAGTTATCAAAAGGAGATCTCATAGAATAGCCTTAATGCATCTGATTTGGTTCAAGAGATAGTTCACAGATACAGTAGTGGGGTTTTCCCACTTCTCCACAGTCACATACCAATAAATGCTGCTGGATGCCTTTTTAGATATTTAATGTGGTCTGAAGGTATGTAAAACAGCAATATTAGGCTGTCTGACCTCAATTACTGAATATCTGTGGAATCGAATAACATAATCATGATCCCATAGACATCCAGGAATTGCCAATTATGTTATTTTCACAATTAATTGATTAATCATTTAGTATATAAAATGTCCCCCTAAAAAATTTGAAAAATGCTCATCACAATTTCCCAAAACCCAAAGAAACATCTTCAAATGCCGTCTTTTGTATAAAACAAACAAACAAACAAACAAACAAACAAACCAAAAAAGCCCAAGCACACACTAAGAGAATCATTCCAAAGTTTTACTGTCCAAAATAAATACCAATTAAATTATTTCCATTCTTGGGACCTTTACCTTTGGTAAATGTCTCTGTTCTAGTATAAATTTAACATTTTTAACAGTTTATTAGAGTCAGCTTCTACACACTTATTCTTACCAAAAGAACAATAATAATTCATTATCACAGAGTTATGACCTACAAAGTAACTTGCTATCTTTAATTTAGGACAAAGAAATGTATCTTTTTAAATAGTTTATATTCAGACTTTTGTATAAATTGCAGCATTTGTACAGCATTCGTAATTTCATGTTGTCAAGGTTAGAAATTGCTTGAAATTGTAATCACAGTTAATGATTAATCATTAACTGATCAATGGCCAAATAAGGGTTTAATTGATTAAACATATTGTAGTTTAATTGATAATTAATCAATAGTCTAAAAATGGCATTAATTGCACCTCATTTGACATTGTTTTGTCTGGTGGAGCCACTCATTGGATAAGGAAAGATTAAACTGGAAATAAGAAAAAAAAAAAAAAAGAGAAACTATCTGTTGTCTATCTGGAATCTATCTATCTATCTGGAAAATGCACAAAATTCACAACCCTGACAGTAAGTCAAGACTAAATAAAGCCAGGTGATACATTTTGAAACATGTAACTTTGTCATGTTTTCCTTTAATTTGTCTCTCATCTGTAGGATTCAATCACAAAACATAATTTTGGTTGATAATAGCACAGTAACATCTGATTTAATGTGATGAAGATGCAAAATAATAATTTTCTATATAAAAGCTGTAAGGTGCTGGAACAGAGCAGACAAAGTCTTGGGGACCTCACGTAACTTCTGGCGCCCCCTAAGGGGGACCGGGATCCCAGGTTGGGAACCAATGGAGTAATCTATTAATTGACTTATGGTTGCAGTTCAATAGCCATTAATATCACATTAATCTTTACATATACTATAGGGATGAAACAATTACCGGTTTCACAATAAAGTCCTTGACGATTAGTATTTTTATTGATTTAAAAACTCAGCATCAACCAAAGTTAGCAGTCTCAACAGTCTCCCAGATGCAGGCACGGCAGCTACATGGGTTTGTTTTGCGTCAGTGAAAACACTGATATCGCAAAGAAAACGTTGCCATTTGGAATCGTTGTGAGGTTTTTAGTATAAACTTGGTGTGTGTTCAGTACCTTTTGAACATTTTACAAAAGCGCAGTAATACTGATAATTGTGATAATTTTGCCTAAGGTAATCATAATCAATCATAATTTTGCCTAATTTCATATTACTTCATCTCTAATATATTATGCGACAAATCCACAAGCGATCAACTGAATTTATTTGCAGTCCATGTCTGACTTTTATTAAAGTTTAGTTACATTTCAGAACAGCAGCTATCTACAAAATATACGTTGTGCAAAACTACGTAGATGATGGCCATATGCTGTTTCTTTGCAACTATCTACAAACACATCCATCATACTGCATGCAAGATTATAATAAATAGCCCCTACATACGTACGTACGTATGTATGCTTTTAAATTGCACCAGAAACATGAGTTAGTCTCAAACCTAGTGTGATGTAAAATGTCAGTTTGTTAAAGTGTAACATTTCTGTCTCAAAACACGCTGAACAGAACAAAGTCTAACTTTATTGTCCAACCATAGTTGGAAATGTATGTACCATGAAACTGTTAAAAAAGCACAAGCATACGTTAGCAGGTAATTACTATGCCTGTATAACTACAATATATGGTAACAACTGCAGGTTACAAGTACTTTATGACAATGTAGTTAGAGTATCAGGAAAGTTGAGACAGTGCTGAACTAGTAAGAGCATCATGAGCATGTAAAGCATGTACAGTGACATGCATGTTAAATATCAGCACCTACAGTATGTTGTTGTATGGATACTGAAAGTCTCATGAGAGGAGTTGTCTGCTTTTCAGGAAGTCTTCTAGTACAAGTGCGTATATATGTATGTCTGAAGAACCAATCTAATGTTAAGGCCACCCAATTGTCTCGTGTGTCTAATTTCTCATCCACTTCAGTCCTGTCTGAAGACAAGCTCAAGTGCAACAAGGATTTGGAGTTTGATGGAAAACTCCAAATAACTCAGTTTTAAGAATAGTGTCAATAGAAAATGAGCAAAATTTCTTCATTAAATATGCAGGATTTGCACTTTCCTTTCTCCTCAGCGTCGTCTTCTGCGCCTGTGATCAACAGCTCTTCCTCGCCGTGGCTTCTGCACACTTTCATTTGTGTCTGTGGGTGGGTCAGAGGGAAAAGTGTTGTGTAAGTCAGGGGACGATGGTGCAGGTACCACCGCTACAGCTGACTGATTGTTTGGATGCTGGGTGACCAGTGGCTGCTGCTGTACTTGTGTTTGGTGCTGTTGTGACTGTTGTTGGACTACATGTGGCTGCTGCTGCTGCTGCTGATGTTGTAGCTGTGTTTGCAGTGGTGCTTCAATCCGCTGTTGTTGCTGCTGTGGTTCTACGTGTTGTAGCTGCTGCTGCTGAGCTGGCTGTGGCTGTAAGTGCTGTTGAGATGTCTGTGATTGGTGTGCTTGTTGTACACGGTGTTGCTGTGGCTGTTGCTGGGCTTCAAGCACTCCTAACAGCCTTTGCAGGAGGACATTGTTTTGTTGTAGACTGACTGCTAATGTTTCTTGTGAAGCGACAAGTGTCCTCATGTCCTGTCTGAAACCCTCACCAAACTCACGCAGACTCTTTTCTACCCGATTCCCCAGCTGGATTGCGGCCTCCCCTAACCCGCGGAGCTCATCTTCAAGCCAGGAGCTCCGCAGAGGGGCTTCCAGAGGACCCTGCTGAGCTCCAAGTGATGGCTGAGGACTGCTGGGCTGTGGGCTGCCGTTGAGGAAAGGAGCACTATAGAGTGGGGAAGGAGGTAGCCATCGTTCTGATGGAGGGGGTGGTCCTATGCCCAGACCCAGTCCTAACCCCAATTTGTCCTCCATGCTGTTATCTGGTTCACACTCAGGTTCCCCCACATCTCTCTCACGCTCAGGATTGTCTTCTTCTTTCTCCAAACCATCCCTCTCTGATGCTTCCACTCCTACGCCTGCAAAGAGGTAAGTGCACACAAACAGAAATTAGTTCAGGGTTTCTGCAAGTTTTAACAAGTTATATTTAAGACATTTTTAAAGACATTTTTAAGGCAAGAATAAATGCAATATAAAGGAGAAATCTGTGATATATTTACTGCAATAAGTCATAAAGTGATCATGCTATGTCATCAGAAATTAAACAATAACAGTACAGGCACAGTGTCCTTTGAAATTTCTATTCTAGCCTGTAACTTGTGTTCTTGTTTGTCCATTTCACCTTAATTACAGTTCAAATTAATGCTGAATGTTTGCCCAATGAGTAAGCATCTTTTTGTGAGTAGTAAGAAATCATTAATCATCTTTTAGAAGGAGTAGTTGTTTGTGATGTAGATGTAGATAAACGGTTAAATTGAGGAATATGTTAATGAAGTCTGGCAGGCATTAAAGCAGACAGTTACTGAACTCATCATCCAGACTGTGTATTTTCAGAGCAGTGGGCTTTTGTTTTCAGGGCTTAACTTTACATCGACAGACAACTGACAGATATTAACAGCTGATAAGCTTAGAGTGCAGGACTCGCCATCGTTTGTTATTGTCAAATTACAATGTTGCACCTGCAGCTCACCTGAGCTTCCTCGAGTCTGGGGAGGAGGGGGCAGGAGGAAACAACTTCAACCGTAGATTGTATATCAAATAGGATTTCAACCTGTTTAATGTACAATCTAAGACTCCAACTCACTATTTGGACTGCAGTACTAATTTTTGATCATGCAAGTGTTACATATTGCTCCTTTAAGACCTATTTTATGTTGATACTGTACTAAGTACTGTATATGAAGGACAATCTGACTCCCAGAATTACATGCAAAGTAAATGACTTTATTCAAAGTCCAGAACACTCTCACTTTTAATGTTGGTGTTAAACCAAACTGATCCTTAGTCGAGAGTTTACTGGAACAAGGTGCAGTGGGCTTCAAATTTGTTATTTTCAGCAGGCTTCAACAAAGTTTTTCATGTAATGTTGTTAAGTCAGATCTCACTGAACTTGCACTTACCCATATTAGATGAAAGTGACATTAACAGAAACATTTTAACTTACCACTTCTAAAAGCCACATTAGCTCTTAAGACCTCTTGAAATTGCTAGTAAGACATTTAAGGCCTAAAATTCAGATGTTTGGATTTTAAGACTTTGCATCTCTAGAGTCTACAAACAAAATCAGCTGAATAATCTTACAACTTATTTTTACCCGTATCGGAGTCAGGGAAGCACGGGAAACTGGGCTTTGGTCTGGTGCTTTGCTTTTGCCTGTTGGCTTGTTGAAGTCTGGGGCTCGTCTGGGAAGGACGGCCAAGAATGGAAGCCCCTCTGCTGGTCGGCAGGTAACAGCTGCGGTGGCGAGCGTCCGCTAGCCTGCCTCCGTTGCGTCTCTTCAAGTCATCCCAGCGCTTCTTCACCTCTCGAAGCGTACGTGGAACCCTGGACACAGCGTTGACTCTCTCTAGGATTCCCGCCCAGATGCGCTCTCTCTCTCGCCGCCGGAGCCTCCCCGCAGGACCAAAGAGCTCTCCCTCACACCGGGTGACTTCTGACACCAACACCTCCAACTCGGCTCCACTGAAACGACTCTTTCTTTTTCCTGCACCACCAGCAGCCAGTGCAGCTGACATAGCTCTGTCTGTAGAGACAGAGAGGTGAGAGGACAGCTCAAAAGGGAAAGGAAAAATATCAAGTGAAGCTAAATATACTGTGTGAGGAAGAGAAATGTGCTTCAACAGTGCCAGTCTTATTTTCTCAGTGTGCTAAGCCAAAACATGTTCAACTATAACATCTTTTGGCAAATCATAGAGCATTTATCTCAATTTTACTTCAGTCAGGAGTAAAATGTTGTCTTAGTAAAACAAAAAGCATACCTGCCTGTGCTTTTGTACACTGCTGATGAAATCATTTTATGAAATAATTCTATAAGCGCACGTTTTGCACACTGTTCAGTATTTTTCAACCTGAACCCTATTTCCCTATGTTTTTGTGTTAAAGTGACTAATGGGGACAACTAGGGGAGAGAGCTGCAGCCAGCAAAAGCAAAACTGGGTTGTAATGCAATATCTCCATCCACTAAAAGTGCCTGTTTTTGCCATTGACAGGTCAGATTGTTATTACATTATACAACATTATGTATATGATTTCTACAGAGATAGATTTTAAAGAGTTAGATCCCTTTTGTTTAATCAGAAACAGATGTTATATCGCTCTGTTCAAAGTGACCAGATTATATTGACATTGACTCATTTTCCTCTCTGATCTACCGCTGCCGCAATCAGTTATTTTGTTTGTGTTACTGTATGACTTTTGGTGTTTTAAGGTTTAATAAAATGACCGTGACAGTGGTGGACAAGCGAGATAAACTTACTTTTTAGGTCAATGGAGTCTGGTCACTTTGAACACAGTGGTATCATGGCTGCTGCTAGTTCAACAAAAAGCATATCTATATTATTTTTAAAAAGTTATATCTCTGTCACAGCTAGGGCTACAACTAAAGATTATCTTTCATTATTGACTCATCTGTCGACCATTTTGTTGTTTGGTCCATAAAATGTCAAAAAATTGTGAAAAAAATTGATCAGTGTTTCTTTAATCCCAAGGTGAGAATGTTTTGTATTGTCCATAACAACAAATTTTTCAATTTACTGCCACAGAGGAGTAAATAAACCAGAAAATATCTACATTTGAGAAGCTAGAGTAATTTTTTCTTAAAATAAATAACTAAAACGATTAATTGATCATCAAAATAGTTGGCCTTTAACTTAATAGCTGACCGCTTATCAATATCAATATCAATATTTTCTACACTGTTCTCATTACGAGCCACTTGCTCTGCAGTAAATGTACAAACAGACAAGAAAATGCACTTAATCTCATTTAGGCTTACTTTGTTCAATGGACAAGAGGTCGTCTGAGGACATGCCAGGTGCCATGATGTTGGGATGCACCACTACCACATTGAAGGGGAGTCCACCAGGTAGTCCACTGTTCTGGTCACAGCTGCCCTCAGAGTCCTCATCCTCCCTGGGGAAGCCGTTTTCTGAGGCTCCCCCGCCAAAGGGTCCCTCCGGAGACTCCACTTTGATGTGCATGGGAGGTGATTGCTCGTACAGCAGCCCCCCCTCCTCGTAGTACTCAGTCATGGGTCAGACCTGATTTACAGCAGAACTGACTGGCCGGCCAATTCTGACACTGGCAGCTGCTGCCCCATTAACACCAGTTCAGGGTATAACTGGACCCACTGCTAAAGACATTACAACTCTTCAGGGTGCTGTATCAGATGATTATGAAGCTGCTTTGGGCACAGCTGCCACACACACACTATGAGGTGAAATCAGTGAAAATGTGGTTAAAGTATCCTTAATAAATTATGTTATTAACACTAATATTCAGATAAATTAAGTCATTACTGCAGCTTAGTGAGAGATACGATCATACTGTCTGACTGGAGCATGTAGAGACCTTTATAGGCAGCTGCATCAACTTAAATCCATTTCTATCATTTTGATTTACAATGATATGTCAGTGAAAACATCTGTACAGTGTGTGAAAACACCTGGAGCAGGCTGAGAGCCACATCTACACATCCAGCTGTTATACAGAGAGCTGCACCATCCAGGCAGAGAATCGCCTTCAGAGCTGAAATACAACAACACAACACAACACTGCTTACAACCGTGTAGCATTTTGAAACAGCTGTGCTGGTTTTATCAGTCATGTTGACTTTTATATTCTGTCGCATCGATGCGCATTTTTTTCTGCACCACATCCGCAATGGTTGCGCATTCCGCATACATTAGGTGCTGATCTTGCAATGGAGGTAGCAGTGAGCTAACCGGCTAGCACAGTGTGAGGTGAAGCTGCAGAAGAGACAACCGAGCAGACACGAAGAGAAAACTGACTGTCTTACCTCATGAGAAGTGCACATGGGAGGCAAAACAAAACCAAAACACAATTGGTGCAGCTGTTAGCTCAGCAGCCGATACACAAACCGAAGACAGTCGCGTCCTAATGACGTCACTGCGAGGGGGATGCGTTCAAGACCAATCAAAGTTTGTTAATGTTGAGCAAATGTATCCCTGTTTATTTTACAAGTCCTATAGTTTTGTGTTTGTTTGTTTTGTTTTGTTTTTCAAATTTCCTAGGAAGGAACCGATGTGTAAACAGTAAATTGACAGGGTTTAGCATCGACATGTAGATCTATTCTATTCTGTTTAAAAATAACAGATCAAATAGGCATGCTTTATGGTAGTAAATAATTTATTTTGAAAGTAACTCAATGAACAAAGATGTTAGCTTTTTATCCCACTGTTCATATTGTTTTTTAAATTCCACATATATAAAAGGACCAATAGAAAACCAAACTTAACCTTACTAACCAAACTACAATTTACTCGTCAAGCTGAAAAAAAGTAACAGAGACCCAAACAATATTTGAAAAACATGGAATTATTGAATTATTTATTAATCCTCCCCACTTATTAGTGTATTTCTTATATTTTTTCTCGTCTTCCTCCACCTTTGTCTATCTTTGTATTTTTCTTCACTATTTATTACATATTTGAGATTACATTATTATTATATTACACATTATTACACAGGTTGAGAGCTGCATCTGTATCTGTATGTCTAAAACTAAATGATTCATGGAAATCTATGTGTTTTCTATTTGACCATGCTGCTATTTCCCACGTGGGATAATGTTTAATCATTGAGCACATGGAAAAACCCTTGAGCTCTAGATAAATGTGTGTGTGTACACTCAGTGGATTCAGAGCACAATCATGAAGTTCTTAATTCTCCTGGCCCTGTTCGCTGAAGCCTGTAAGTTCTTCTATATTTGATTTGTGCTAATTTCTTTAATTTCTATATTGATCGTTTTAAGAGGGAGAGTTTAGGCTCTTAAAATAGTTATAATAATTAACTGTTTGTATCACAGTTGCTGCTGCCATGCAAAATGAGCGCTGTGCTCTAACAGGTCTCTCTGACTGTTGACTACCACTTCTGTGGAGGCTCCCTGTTCTCCAGCACGGCAGCTCTCTGCTGCTCACTGCGACTTGTCATAAGGGCAGGCAATTGATTTTAGATACACCTGAACACATCACAAGGCTGCTGCAAAGCTTTTTTATGCATAAATGCTTACTATTACTCACTTTTACAATCTCTAAACAACACTAAATTCATCATTAAAAGTGCATTTCAACACTAAATTTAATCAACTGCTGTCAATCAGAGATTTGATTTTAGGTTCATTGATACCACTGGTGAAAAATAAATATGCTAAGTATATTAAATTTTAGCATACCTGAGGCTACTTGCAGTCATCAGTATACATTTGAGGGTGTAACTATGTTAATGATTAATAAATCTGAAGTTTGCTGTTTTGGGACAACTAATTCTGTAAAGAATATATTTTAGTTGTAATTAAATTGTAGAAAAGCAAAGTTTTAAGTGTATTTAGTGTAGTTTTATGTGCAAAACTGGAACAAATTTGTTAGATTTTTTTCCTGAATTACTGTTTTAAATAAACATATGTTAGAGTGTACTTTTTGAAAGCATACTTAAATAAACTTCTAATGAAGTGAAATTAATGTACACATCAATAAAGCATATTAATGGTGTATTACAATGGACTTGAAAATAATTAACTAACTTACTACTTCAAGTATTTGCAATCTAGTATTGTACACAAATGTACAGTTTACAATACACCAACAATAAAGTGCACTTCTTATAAGGACAATGAAATACCACACTGATTAGTGCAGAGTTAGTATACATATTTTTATCACACTGAATGTAAATTTTCTTTCTATATATTTGAACATCTATTTTGAAGCACACATTAAATATACTTTAAATTTTGCAAAAAAGTATATGTACTTATGTACACTTATACTTGAACTAACTAACTTAGTAACTAACTAGTAAATTATGTTCCTATACTAAAGTGTACTACTTTTTTAAGAGGGGAGACAGATATATAAAGTCCATAGTAACACTAAAACCACCTTTGTTGATTCAAATTGACATTACTTGCTGTCAAAATGCAATAAAATGAGAAATACTGCCTCATTAAAGGTGCAGTTCATCATTACATTTAATCCACTCCTCCTGCAGCTGCATCCAGGTGCATCTTGGTGAGCACAACATTGCCGTCAATGAGGGCACAGAGCAGTTCATCAACTCTGCTAAGGCCATCCGTCACCCCAATACACCAGCTGCAGCTTGGACAATGACAAGCTGAGCAAGCCCGCCTCCCTGAACAGCTTCGTCCGCACCGTGTCCCTGCCCTCCAGCTGTGCCAGCTCTGGCACCCGCTGCCTGATCTCTGGATGGGGCAACACCAGCAGCTCTGGAAGTAAGTAAAAGTCTGCAGTCACATCTGGAACATATTTGTGGCACATGATGAGGTGTGAATCCTTACATGTGTTGTCTTTTTCTTCTCCAGGCAACTACCCTGATCGTCTGAGGTGCCTGGATGCCCCCATCCTGAGCGACAGCAGCTGCAGGTCCTCCTACCCTGGACAGATCACCAGGTACCAGCTACAGTCATCGTCACTGTTTCTTAAAGTGGACACACCAATCTTCAGAGCACCTCTGCTCACATGTTGTCCTTTCAATCTACGTCCAATCAGGGAGACTCTGGTGGTCAATGGTCAGCTGCAGGGTGTGGTGTCCTGGGGTTATGGCTGCGCCCAGAAGAACAAGCCTGGAGTCTACGCCAAGGTCTGCAACTACAACTCCTGGATCCACAGCACCATGTCCTCCAACTCAAGTTACTTTACTGAAAGGAATCTCTGACTATGACAGCTGTTTCAAGAAAATAAAAGATTAATATCAACCTCACTGTCTGCCAGTCCTTGTTTTGTGCTGTTGGATGAAACATAGATTTACCAATGACGAGAATCAGCAGGAGGGAAACAAAGAAAAGTAGCCATTTTCCTTCAGAAATGAATTGAAGATATTGTCCATGAAATCAGAAATCTTGCATAAATATGAAAGTAATCTACTTTTAATAAATAAATAAAACTGCCACAAAATGAAATATTTTCCGCTGCTAAAATGCCCAATGAAATAAAATAAAAAAGATATATACATACTTTCTGCAGATTTAAGATCTTTTTAAAGATCATTGTGAACATAATTAAGACCTTCACATCCATACTGACAAAAAAGTGAATGCACAGTTTGGATTTATTGAGATTTGTGGTTGTGGCAGCATGATCAATAGATTTTTTTCCCCAAAAGACACTGAAAGCAAGACTGACATTAAATACAACTTTATCATAGTAACGTTAATTTTATAATTCAATTTTGAAGACTTATCAAAATCATATTTAAGACATGTTAAGTCCTAAAAGTCAGATTATTGGATTTAAGACTTTCTAAGATTATTTATGTATCTACAGAAACCAAGTGTATCCAGAATGCTGAAAAAGCAGAGTTCAGTACTTGCTAGATATACATTAAAGGATTGTACAAAACACGTTGGTATTACATGGATTTTTGAGAGAATGAGAAAAATGAGAATGAGAAGATTTCTTACTTCATATATAAAAGTAAATTCTGATTGCATGTTTCGAAACTCTAAATTGCATATTCATATCTGAGGTCACTCAGTCATCTTGGATAATAAAAACTGCATGTATTTCACAATGTACTGGACATTTACACAACATTTATTATCAGGATATGAAAAAAATCGCAAATCTGAAACAATCATAAGCAGCAATACAGATATCTGCCAGGGGTTAAGGTGAACATATATATAAAAATTAGAGGTGGGACTCGATTAAAAAAATTAATCTAATTAATTAGAGGCTTTGTGATTAATTAATCTCAATTAATCGCATTTTAATCGCATAACCATATTTACCACAAGAAGCAACATTTTTCAATATAAATGGATTTTGGTATATGACTTAATCAAATGATAGACACATACATATATTTAAACAACAAAATATTGTTGTGAAAGTGAAGTGAAACGTCCAGCGTCAGCCACTTGACTAAAAACAGTTAACAGACACACACCTCGGCAGCACTGAGATGTGAATCCCTGCCAAAATGAATAAAAATTAAAATAGAAATGAAGAGAGAGAGTCTAAGCAGTTCAGACAATTATACGGTTTATATATATTAAGAGTCTTTTAAACTGGGGTTTGTAGAGTGCTCTAGAGTTCCTAGGTATTGTTGTATTTATTAATTAAAATGTTAAACAAATTTTCCTGTTGTAAAATGTACTGTAGTGATAAAAATATTTATCATAAGATACTGTTTTTGTTCAGATCTGCTGACATCACAAAAACCAAACAGCGTGTCTTTGTCCAGTTATGAAAACTGAACAGAAATAGAATATAATGGACAAAGTTTTTCTACAAAATTATGGTATGAGGACAGCTCCAATAAAATATGTTTCACTATTAACTCCACATGGACAATTAATCATAATGTCTTTTCTTATTGTTTTTGTAAATAATGTTTTGAGGGATAGCATCAGTGGAGAAGTTTGTAAAAGACATCTCTAAGTTAATTTGTAATCAAATCCTGATGATGAGGTCCATACTTTTCCCCCACTGGATATTACAAACAAACCTTCCCCCACTAGTGGATTACAGTAGTGGCAATGTCTTTCTGAAAGAGGGATCTAATCCTTCTGTTTCAGGTTTAAGGGCTGGATAAAAACAGATTTTTCCTGTTATGGTGTCATTTAAAGTTGACAGACAAGGAAAAAGTGGTGGCTCAGAGTTACCCTTAACATTTGCAAGCTCTTTTTTTTTATAAATTGGTTTAACATTTGTAAAACCACCAGAAAGATGTAAAGGATGACCAATAGCATTATATGTATATATATATATATATATATATATATATATATATATATATATATATATGTATGTATGTATGTATGTATACACACACATGACATGCACATTAGACCATGGACTTGCAAATTCAGGTTTGAAGATAATAAAGTCTGCATAGTAATCAATGATAAAGTCAGGATCACTATATATTACAGTCAATCAAAATGACCAACCATTCACAGTATTTCTTCTGTTGGTCTTCAAACTTCTAAAAAAATGTGATAATGCCTGAAATATTGCATTCCTCCTTTTGCTGGGGACCCCTGTTAGTGCTTGACCCCTAGTTTGAAAACCACTGATGTAACTGAAAGATAAACAGGCATTTTAAGGACATGACCTCCTTAAAATAATAATTTCCAACAAATCAGTAAATACACAGCTTACATAAACTCAGAGCATGTGAGTGTTAGTGAGACTAAAGGACACGTTATCAGTAAGTTGCCTCTCGTCTTCCAGATGTGTTTTCACACGTTGATCAGCAATAGAAAGGTGAAAATGGAAATACATGTCCTTGGCCAATCAGATAGCAGAGGGACAGAGTGTGTTTAAAAGGACCTGCAGTGCAGCTGAGCTGACACCAAGGTTTAGGCAGGAATCATCATGAAGGCTCTTATTCTGCTGGCTCTGTTCGCAGTGGCATGTCAGTATGAATCTTACTTTTTAATGTCATTTTCTACATTTTATGACAGGGTGGGACTGAAAGGTTATAATTCTTGTCAATTCTCTGCTCCTGTCAGACGCCGCTCCCATTGAGGATGACAAGATTGTTGGAGGCTACGAGTGCAGAAAGAACTCTGTGCCCTACCAGGTCTCTCTGAACGCTGGCTACCACTTCTGTGGAGGCTCCCTGATCTCCAGCACCTGGGTGGTGTCTGCTGCTCACTGCTACAAGTCGTAAGTACAGAGATTTGATTTTAAATTAAACTGATACCAGAGTTGATCCAAACTGGCAGCTTTCATGAATAAACAAATAAATGAATAAAGTAGAAGCTCACAGTGATACTAAAAACACTTTTGTTTGTTCAAATTGGCATTACTTCTATAGAATGAAATCAGAGACACTGGTGGACTTATTACAAGTGCAATTTGTCATTACATTTAATCCACTCCTCCTGCAGCCGCGTCCAGGTGCGTCTTGGTGAGCACAACATTGCCGTCAATGAGGGCACAGAGCAGTTCATCAACTCTGCTAAGGTCATCCGTCACCCCAGATACAATAGCCGCAACCTGGACAATGACATCATGTTGATCAAGCTGAGCAAGCCCGCCTCCCTGAACAGCTACGTCCGCACCGTGTCCCTGCCCTCCAGCTGCGCCAGCTCTGGCACCCGCTGCCTGATCTCTGGATGGGGCAACACCAGCAGCTCTGGAAGTAAGTAATAGACTGCAGTCACATCTGGAACATATTTGTGGCACATGATGAAGTGCAAATCCTTACATGTGTTGTCTTTTTCTTCTCCAGGCAACTACCCTGATCGTCTGAGGTGCCTGGATGCCCCCATCCTGAGCGACAGCAGCTGCAGGTCCTCCTACCCTGGACAGATCACCTCCAACATGTTCTGTGCTGGATTCCTCGAGGGAGGCAAGGACTCCTGCCAGGTACCAGCTATAGTCATCATCACTGATTTCTTAAAGTGGACACACCAAACTTTAAAACACCTCTGCTCACATGTTGTCCTTTCTATCTGTGTCCTATTAGGGAGACTCTGGTGGCCCCGTGGTGTGCAATGGTCAGCTGCAGGGTGTGGTGTCCTGGGGTTATGGCTGTGCCCAGAGGAACAAGCCTGGAGTCTACGCCAAGGTCTGCAACTACAACTCCTGGATTCGCAGCACCATGTCCTCCAACTAAAGTCACTTCACCATCAGCTGTTGTCGCACATAGAGTTGTATATCTCCTCAATAAAAAGTATCAAGGATACCCTGTCTATTTGACTTCTCAGCTGAGCACTACATACTGTTCTCAAATTAATCACTTTAGGCTTTTAACACATGCTGTAACATCTTTTTAATTGACTTTGAAGTACAAACCCCAATTCCAAAAAAGCTGGAACACTGTAAAATGTTAAATAAAAACAGTTCTTTGCACAAAGACACAAAGACATGATATTTAATGTTCAAACTAACATTTTTTTCTGTGAAATACTCATTCTGAATGTGTTGTCTACAACACAAAAGCTGGGACAAGAACAACTAAAGACTGAAAGTTGTGAAATGCTAAAAAAAAAAAAAA
>JAJHUR010091721.1:0-20026 GCA_027495735.1 Lutjanus campechanus | reverse complement strand
ACCTGCAAAATTCTATTTCTTTCACAAAAATTCCCACTTGAAACCTTTATAAGTCACCTAAATCCTCTCTGTCAGATTTCACTGCTTTGTTTTTCTGCTTTAATGACCAACATTGGTGGAAATCTTTTGTTTACATCAATATGGAGAGAGAGTGTAAAAGTTCATGTGCATAATTTGACTATTTTAGGCAGCAAATATGGGCCACTGCAAGAAAAGTCATGTTTTATTCAGATTTTTTTTACACTTCCATCTCATAATTTAATAATTAAATAATCAGTTGATCAACAGAAAAAAGTAGACAACAAATTTGATTGAACGTTTTCTAAGCAAACGTATCAAAGATTCACAAATTTTAAGCATTCATCAACTTCTCAAATGTGACAAAAAGCAGCTTTTTTCCTGTTTTATGTCATTGTACAATGAAAATCTTGAATTTTGGACTGTTTTTAAAGGAAATTTAAAGATATAACCTTATCGTCTGGGAGCTTTCAAGGGCCAAAACTAATAATTATTTTCACTGCTAAAAAAATGCTGATAAACTGTTGAAAAATGTCGAATCTGGGAGCGTTTTTAAAGGCAATTTAAAGACATCACTGTTGATGTCAGTGTTGAAAAATATCGATCAGTGTTTCCCAAAGCCCAAAATCTTCAGGTTTTTTGTAGAAAAATGAGTCAAAACGATTAATTGATTATCAAGAAAGTTGGCAATAAATTTAGATTTTTTGATTTGATCAAGCATTTGAGTAATATTAACAAGTTTTAATTGCTCAGCAGCTTCTGAAATGTAAGAATTTCCTCAATTTTGGACTGTTTTTGAAGTGATTTAAAGATGCCACATTGAGCTCTGGAAGCTCACTAGGGCCAAAACTAACTGTTATTTTCACTGTCAATTAATCTGTCGATTAATTTATTGACTAATCAGATGAAATGTAACTGTTGAAAAACTCAAAAAATGTCGATCAGTGTTTCCCAAAGTCTGGGATGACTTCTTCAAATGTCTTATTTTGTCCACAAAACATGAGATCCTCAAAGATATTCAGTTTACTGTCAGAGAGGAGTAAAGAAACCAGAAAATATTCACATTTAAGACGCTGAAATCAGAAAGTTTTTCTTAAAAAATGACTCAAACAGATGAACTGGTGATCAAAACAGCAGCTCTAGAGATTAAAATCAGCATTTTTCACTATTTTCTGACACATTTAAGTCGAAACAATAGAACAGTTATTCAAAAATAAAGAAACTGACTATAATCACTAGTTGCAGCAGTAAAAAATGAAGAATTTCTCTCTTCTGGTTTGTATTCTTGTGGGAGGAGGGACGGGTTACCTTTAATAGAAAGATTTAATTCATGAATTCTTCCCTGGGGAGGGAGAAAAATATAAGAGCCTATCTCAGGGTGCTTGCCAGGGTTCTCCTGTGGTCAGCTCTCTCCAATAATAATGTGTTTCCGATAGCGGTGAGTCTGTGTGTGTGTGTGTGTGTGTGTGTGTGTGTGTGTGTGCGTGCCAAAAGCTGAGACCGTTATCTAAATCGTTCCTCTTTCTCTACGGCCCAGAGTCTCTTTCTCTCTCTTCGTTTCCACTCCTCCTCCTCCTCCTCCTCCTCTCCTGCCCAGTCTCAAAGGGACACCGTGGCTCAATGCCATGAGTCCACGCCCCGGCCTACACACACAAACACACAGACACACACATACACATACACACACCTACATGTAGGACGCAACAGCAACATGAAAATAGACGCGCAAACACGCATGACGAAACGGCATGCGGAACATTTTTATAAATAGAAACTTTCACACATGTAAGGAACACACTCGCATATATAAACACACACACACACTCAGGTGGTGGAAACTGCTGACACGGCCTCGTATCAGGTCAGATTTTGAGGCGGAGCGAGGAGGAGGAGGCACCAAATTGATAGTCACAGCCTTTTGTTATCAGGTCTGACTGTTTAATATTGGAACCTGGCTCCATGTGTATGTGTATGTGTGTGTGTGTGTGTGTGTGTGTGTGTGTGTGAAAGCCCCATGAGAGCCGGTGTGGCCTTGCAGTACTTTGTGCACAGCGCCACCGTGATAACACATCTGCTTTGGGTTCATCTGTTTATGAATCACTCTTATCTGCCCTGGAAGTGCTACACCGCTCTGCTCCTGTGTGTGTGTGTGTGTGTGTGTGTGTGTGTGTGTGTGTGTGTGCAAGTGTTTGTGTGTTTAAGTGTAAGAGTGTGTGGGAGTGTGCATCTGTGTTCCTGTGTACCTCAGTGTGTGTTTCTCTGTTGGCTTGTGTCATTGTGAGTATTTACAAGAGAGCAAAACAGGAGGGAGGGAGAGGAAGATCTGCTTTGATTGAGCAAGTCATAACGCAGACCAAACTCCATTTAGATTTTTGCAATTTTTAAGTAGCTGCGACTCAGGCCAAAAGTTGAGCGCTAGCATTTGGAATATGCATTTAAATCTCAACTAAAAGTCTTGGAATGTGTGAAGCTTCAACAGATTGCTTTAAAGACATAAATATCTGATCAGTATGATGAATAATTTGTACCAGGCAAAAATGATAACTTTGCTGTTTTTCATCTTTTAAGGACATTTCAGGTGTGTTTCTGTTGGCTTGTGTCATTGTGAGTATTTACAAGAGAGGAAAAACAGGGAGACGACAAGGGAGGGCGGTACAGATCAACTCTGAGCAAACAAATCATACCGCACACCAAACTTCATTTAGATATTTGCTGTTTTTTAGAAGCTGCAATACAGGCCAACAGTTGAGAACTAACATTCAGAATATCTTCTAAAGTAACCAAGTGACTCAGCTAAAAGTGATTCATTTTTAAAAAAAAATTATAAGTAAGTCATCTTAGGTCAAAAAACTTAAAATTTAGAGGAAACTTTGCTGTTTTTTTCCCATCTTCTGGCTTGTGGACAAAGCTGGAACCAAATCACAATGCACACCAAACTTCATTTACATTTTTTGCCGTTTTTAAGAAAATGCAATACAGGCCAACACTTCAGATCTAACATTCAGAATATTGTTTTAATATGACTAAAAATCTCAACTAAAAGTCTTGGAATGTGTCAAGCTACAATAGATTACTTTAAAGACATAAGTAGGTTAATATGATGAATAATTTGTGCCACGCATTTATAATATTTGGTTAAAAATGATAAGATCATGTTAGGTCACAAATTAAAAGTTTAGAGGGAACTTTGCTGGGTTTTTCATCTTTTAAGAACATTTTAGATGTGTTTTTCTGTTGAGTTGTGGACGAAGAACAAGTCGTCACACAGACCAAACCTCATTTAGATTTTCTTTATTTTTGAGTAGGTGCTGTTTTGAGCTTTTTTTCTTTTACTTCTGCTTTGTCCAAGTGATAAATACTACAAAATGACAACCTGGTCAAACATGCAACAAGTTTTCAAAACTTAAATCCATATTTAGACAAGCCAGAGTGGGGCAGGATCCCAAAAAAATCAAATCACTTCCTGCTCTAAATCCAGAGTGCAACAGCTGAACAGTCATCTTTGATCACAAACACTGAGAAAAGAGGAAAAACAGAGTCTAAAATTCCTGATTGTACACCTGTGGCTTGTGAGCACTTGTACCGAGAGAAATTATCGAGAGAAATGCCAGAAAACAAACCCAAAAGACAATATTTGACAGGTCACATGCTCGCAGGACAGGTGGTGCGTCACCTTCCCCTGCACCTATGAGGAAACTCTTTCCCTCGCAGCACAGAGAGGCAAAATCCAGCAATTCTTCATCCCTGACGGCCCCCACGTGCCTCGTTTTAATAAAAAAGAATCTATAAAAATAAATTACTTGCACTAAGTATATGCAAATTCAAATGTAAGCAATCATTGCAAAATTAATTTTGCCAGAACTGATTAAAAGCTTTAATAAATCTATATACAGTATTGCGCCAATCTGATATTGTAAATTTATTACGCTCCCTGTAAGATTAATTAGAAAGCTACGGTAACATATTGCACTGCCAGGCCAGATTACTGTACTTTTTTGTTAATAACAGTTAAGCAGAACCTGAGCTGTAATTACCGGCTAACAGAAGCTTTTGATGCTGATTTCCTACACCAGGAGGAGGGAGAATGAGATCCAGTCGGTGAAAAAGAAACAAATGAAGGCTTCTTTTCTCAAATGCTGTGCATCTATTTTGGAGAAAAAAAGAAGAATTAATCACCGCTTGAAGTTCATCTTTCATCCCCGGCTGCAAAGATCTCATTTTGGGAGCTGAGGACGTGAATTAAAAAGTGTCCTCATTTGGTCTGAGTTGAGCAAGGCTTCAACACAGCCAGGGTTTGGGGTTGAATTCCCACTTGAGCAACCTGAGACACTCCCAAAGACAATATAAGATCACTGCCTGGTTTGTTTTTCTTAACTAAAAGTAGCAGAAATCACCCTTTTTCCACCTTGCAGCTGCTATAGAGACATCACAGAGGTTATACAGGCATTCGTCCCAGACTCTTTCACCTTTTTCCTCAGACACCAAAACTATGGAGCAGGCCGCCAGATAGCAGCGAAAACAACCGGTTTGATCTGGCCAAGGTTGTTTTGCATTCCTGGCCACAGCGACGGGGCCATGGCCACGTTTATCTCAGCAAAACAGCACCTGAGAGCTAAAACAACCATTTCTCACCACCGTAGCCGCTGCTGCCGCCGCCCCGGCCTCAATACTCCTCAAAAGCAACAGAGAGTTTGTGTCACTTCTGGAAATATTCCTACTGAAATTTCTGGTTGTTACGTCCCTTTGTGATTACAAGATGACCACTTGTGTTTAAGTGTACACTGTATTTTGAGTAGTCACACAATAATGCAAAAAAAGTGATAAGCCTAGGAAGAGGTAGACCAGCAACTTCTGTGTTCTGTGAAGTAAAATTGCTGATTTTGTCTATGGAGTTTGGTAGGTTTGGAAAGAGTGATATTTGGGTTATATAACAGTGGTTTCCCATCAGAAATGGCGGCAAAGTAAATTGGTGAAAATATTCTAAATATAGTGTACACTTAAACCGATTGATATATATTTACCTCATAGAACCCCACTAAAAATAATCTGACCTATACCTTTAACATAAAAGTAGCAAAACATCTTGACTGACAATGACAAGGAAAAACAGAGCAGAGTGAGATCTCTTGCTGTCATAAAACTCTGCCAGTCACCAGCTGTTTAAAGGTCGATCAGTGTGTGTGTGTGTGTGTGTGTATGTATGTGTTCAGGGAGGGGGAGTCAAGCAGGGACCTCAGATGGACTAAAGAGATCAGACAGGATGAACCAGGAGGGTGGGGGGTCCAGGTGAGGGGCCACAGGAGGGTGAGGAGAGGGGGGATGAGGAGGTCCTCTTCTCCTTCCTCTCTGGTCTGAGCCAATCTGGGGGCCCGGGGCCTCATTCACATGGTAATGAGAGTGTAAAATCACATCTGTTACCCCCACGACACACACACACTCGCGCACACACACACACACGCACAGAGCAGATCTTTGTCACCTGAATAGCATCCCCACCAGGTATCAAACAAGCACCAGGAAATGGGGGAGTGTGTGTGTGTGCACGAGCGTGTGTGTGCCTCGTCCCCAGCAGGCAACCGGCAAACTGGGCTCTCCAATCAGTAAATGACACACACACACACACACACACACACACACACACACACACACACACAGACACACTGGAGAGGTGGTCTGGGCCCTCGCAGAGAGGGAGAGCCCTCTGGAGAAAGGCGACTCTCTCTGACACTGTTACCAAGTTCCCAATTAGCTACCAGCCAGCCAGAGGGGGGGAGGATGAGGGAGCAGGGGAGGGTGAGGGGACTTTGGACGGATAGGGGGCATAGCTTATTGTCACGGCAACGACCTGAGCGTCCAAAACCATCTTCTGGAAGCTCTTGTTTTTCCATGCTGGACATGATTTTTCAGTCAAACCTCAACAGCTTATAGAGCTCGCTCAAGAGATCAAGCTGCTGTTACAACCCAAAAAGTCACATGATCAACCTCCAGAGAAGCCTATATGTGTCCATTAAAGGGATAGTTCGGATTATTATTGCTTCACCTTGCCGTCAGACAGCCTTTTCTGACAGGAAACCACAATTGCATAAGCCAAATAGCGCTCTCTTCAAATCAACCAAACTCCATAGGAAAAATCAGTCATTTCACCTTGCAGAACACAGGAGTTGCTGCCTCAATCTGTTGGTTAGTTTGTGTTACTGTGTGACTTTTGTGAATCCAAACAATCCTTTTAAAACACCAAAGTCACACAATAACACAAACAAACTCACAGATCAAGGAAGCAGTAGACTAGCAACTCCCATATACTGCGAGGTAAAATTACTAGTTTTGCCTATGGAGTTTGGTTGGTTTAGAGAGCGCAATACTTGGCTTATATAATGGTGGTTTCCCATTGAAAAATGGGGCAACTGGTTTTATATATGGCCAAGGATGTTGTGTTTAATATAAAAATGCATCATTTAATAAAAATGTGTTAGTTTGTGCTACAAAAGCTGCAAAAAGCAGCAAATATGTCCTGACGGTCAAGATTTCTCGAGTTCAATCTAAGTTCAAACACTTGTTTCCAGTCAGGTCAAGTCTGTGCACCTTAACATGGTGGATCTTTGTCTGGTAAATATAGTATGTACATCATTTTACACAACACAATGCTGTAAGCTATAAGAAGAAAGTGCATTTTAAGGATGTAAACGTATGTTAATGCTTTTCTCAATCGATTTTGGTTCACATTCGTGGCCTCATTGTGACTGGATGTGAGATTTTGCACACCTTCTTATTCACCACATCTGCCTGTGTGTATGTGTTGTGAATGTGTGTTAGACAGTGCTAGCGGCAAGGTACGCCAGGTGTAAGACAGCAGCGAGATGACACAACTTAACCTCTCTCTCGATCTCGGTAAACGGCACAAACAGGCGAGCGCTGCAGTCGGAGGCCCCAGAGCCCATGACTTATACATGACGTGGGTGGGAGTAAACAGGAGCAGACCGAGGCATTTTGTTTCCTTTTTTCCCTCTTGCCAGTTGCATCTTTTTTCATGTTGTACCTGTCTTTCTTATCTAGCCGCAGGAGGGTGAAAACTACACTTTTAATTACATGGTGGGAGTTGAGGGTGGAAGCAGGGAGGGGGGAGAGCGGTGGGGGAGGTGGATACCTAGGGCTCTTTCACATACTGCGCTGCTACACCTTAATAAGAAAGCTAAGACCTTAACTGGAAAGTTCAAAACAGCAAACACCTCGATGTTCACAGGTGTAACGTTTAATTTCTCAATTCAATCGATTAGTTTGGTCTTTGACAGCAAAATTAACTCAATTCTATTAACAATTAACTTTCTATTTTCAATTTTAGATGAGGTTCCTATAAGTGAAAAATTAGTGCAAATATAAGATAATGATCTCAAATTACCAGAATGACAGCATATAAATAAGTTGTAGCAGCTAAACATAGTCTAATGAGGATGAGGAAAAAAACGCTTGGCAAAGACATAAAATGATGGAATTACAGCTGGTTTTGGTCAATTTTTAATTATGTTTACAGGTGTAACATTTAATTTATGTTTTTTGGATTAGTTTTGTCTTTTACTGCAAAATTGACTCACTTTCTGCCACTTAAATCACTTCCCAGAAATATTTCAATTAAATGCATAAATGAGGTTTCTATTGGTGAATAACAACTGCAAGTATAAGACAATTAGCCTAATTTCCCCAAATGATAACATATAAAAGAGCTGAATATCCTCTAATGAGGGAGTTTAACACAAAACATGCTTGGCAAAGCAATATAATAGGAATTTATAGCTGTATTTGGTCAAATTTTTAATATGTTTATAAGTGTAACATTTAATTTATCCATTTATTTAATTAGTTTTGTCTTTAGCGACAAAATCTGCCACTTTTAATCACCTCCGAACATTATATTTTCCATTTTAGATGCATAAGGCTCCTATCAGTGAATAAAGTGTGCAAGCATAAGATAATTAGCTCAAATTCCCTGAATGACAACATAAAAAGTCATAAAATGGTCAGAGTTTCAGTATCTAGGTGTAAAATATACTCTAATGATGATGTTTAACAAAGAATGCTTTGCAAAGAAATTAAATCAGGGATTTAAAGCTGTTTTTGGTCAATTTTTATTATGTTTACAGGTGTAACATTTATGGTTTTGTCTTTAACTCACTTTCTGACACTTAAATCACCTTCCAACATTATATTTTCTATTTGAGATGTATACCTGAGGCTCCTGTCAGTGAATAACAAGTGACAGTATATGGTAATTGGCTTAAATTCCCAGAAAGACAACAAATAAAAGAGTTGTTGCAGCTAAAATATCATCTAATGAGCGCGTTTGACCAAAAAATGCTTGGCAAAGAAATAAAATCATGGAATATTTTTGGTCAATTTTAAACAAGGTTTATAAATGTAACATTTCATTTATCCATGTATTTGATTAATT
The DNA here is from genome assembly GCA_027495735.1 of Lutjanus campechanus. Classification (NCBI taxonomy): domain Eukaryota; kingdom Metazoa; phylum Chordata; class Actinopteri; order Lutjaniformes; family Lutjanidae; genus Lutjanus; species Lutjanus campechanus. The sequence goes on along the minus strand of JAJHUR010091721.1, from coordinate 11,565 downwards.
TTGTCTTTCACAGCTAAAATATCTCACTTTCTGCTTCTTAAATCACCCTCTAACATCATATTTTCCACTATAAAGGCAGAACTGAGGCTCCTATCCTGAAAGTATAAGATAATTAGCTTAAATTCCCAGAATGGTAACATAAAAGAGATGGATATACTCTAATGCTTGGCAAACAAAAAAAATCAGCTGTTTTTGGCCAATTTTTAATAATGTTTCAGGTAATAAACTGTAGTTGTCAGTACCCAGAGCGACATTAAATGTAAATTTCTAGATCAGAAAAAATATAGCAACCATTAAAATGGAATAAAGTGTGAATAATTGATCTATTGATGCCTTTTGTGCACTTTTATTTGGGTATAACATACTAAAATGGTTAAGTGAGTAGATTTAACTTGCCTCCACGCAGAGAAAGGTGACTTCTCGATGATTTCTTACTATGAGCGCTGATGGCATACGCTCTATCACGTGTGATATGTATATATGTGGCTTACATAATTGAGTAACCCGTTGGCATGACGCGAATGGCTGCAACACGCTCGCACACACACATTCACACACTCTGTAGTCTCCATATACTGTAAGTAAAAAGGAAATTTTGATCTAAGGCTTTTTCCCCCCACCTACCCTTGGGTTCTGCCTCCCCGTGTTTCTGTCAATCCTCTCCCTTTTTTTTTGATCAGTGGCTTGAAAGAGTTGAGCATGTGTGAGTGCTCAGGTACCTGGGGTATGCCGAGGTGCTAATTAGCTCGGTGGGATAATTGATGTGTAGATTACACCGTTGAACAAATGCTCTGACTTGTTTGTTCTTCGCACTTCTCAGAGAAAAAAAAAAAAAAAAAAAAAAAAAACCTCCTCGGCAGCAGCCACCTCCCACCCCCCTTTTACCTCGGCCCTAATGAACAATTTACCTGGCTTGTAAAGGAGGTGGTTAAGCCTGCCAAGGCGGAGGGAAAACAAAGAGCGGGTTGCGCTGGAGTTCATTTCCCACAGGTGGAACTACTGTCTCCTGTGCTTCAAGAACCTGCCTCTATTCCCTGGTGCTAGCGAGGCTGGCTGTGGAAGAAGAGTGTGTGTATACGCTTTGCCAAACCCTGAAGGAGAGGATGGCGAGCATACATAATTCCAAAAGGGAAACAATTTAAAAAATGAAAGAGCATGCCATTAAGAGCGCCGGTAGGCTTCCATTGTTCTGCCCCCCCCTCTCCTATAATGCTATTTCCTCCATCTTTTGTCTTTGGGACGCTATTATTAGCCGAGTGCGCACGCGAATAACCTCCCCCTCCCACCCGCGTCCGTTCAATAGGGTTTGAATTTGCTCATTAACGGCTAAGAATCCGCAAACACATTCGCCGGAGCTTTTGCTACTGCTAATAAACTAATCATGCCCTCTCGTCTAATTGGGAAATAGAATGAGGGGAGGAATGAGAGCTTCGCCTGAGGATTTTAGGAGCTGGGTTTCTATCGCGCTGGCAGAGGAGTGGAAGTGGAGCCCATTAGCAGGACAGATGTAGAGGCAAAAGGTGAACGGCTGAGACGTCGGCTCCTTGCCACACTGCTGGACCGCCCGTAATCTGTCACCCACACTAGTTTACAAGTTAAACACATTATTGTGCTTATTGAGTCTCATTTCGAGGATGCGGAGCGCTGGCTTGCCTTTTTTCTCTCCCTCGGTGGAGCGCTTACAAACCTGCCAGGGCACTGTCACTGCATGCAGGCTATTACCATTTTTCTTAGCCGTCCTGATTAGTCAGGCAGGCAGGGCAGAGAGGGAGCAGAAACAGAGAGAGATAGGGGAACTAAGCCAAGACATAAAGTCTTACACTCATTGTTTCTTGATACTTCCTTCACATCCCTCAGAAAGCTCGTCTCAGCGGCGCAAGGAGCCCCCAATTGGCTTCACAGGTCTCCAATTCTCACAGCTCCCGGAAGTCATATCACTGCTATTTTCCCGTCATAAGGGGCAAATGATTTGCACAGTGTAAATGAAAGGAAATGTGTCCAATAATGCTGTTAACTCTGTGTTTTCCAATGAATTAAACCCCACCAGGACATAGTTCAGCCATGAAAAATGCACTCAATACAACCTCCCTCAAGAAGATCATTTTATTCTCTTGTTATTGTGTTAGTGGCCTCAGGCACCTCCAGTTTGCTATGTCGGTATGATAAGGGTGAAAAAAGATGAGTTCTCTTTTTTAGATCAACCCTGAACTCCCTGGGACAGATTACCGTGTCATCGAAAACCCGGGGCGGCATGTTTGGACTACGCCAGATTGGGAGTCTTGCTGACTAACTGGCAGTTTCCGTCGCCAACCTGATAACTCTCCTCCAACATCCCTCACCCCGGCCCAAGCCAGCAAACCAGCCAGCCAGCGAGGCAAGCAGGCAGGCAGGCAGGCACTTTTTTCTTTTTTTGTTTTTCCTCCCTGCCTTTTTCCTGTCGCCATCTCGGTATTTAATCTAACACCGGCAGGCGGCAAGAAGGGTTTACTTTTCCCCCCTCAAAGACAGCTCTGCAAGGCGGAGAAGGCAAAAGTGGGAGGAAGAGAGCCGAGCACTCAGGCGGGGAGGGACAGGGGAGTCTAGGCAAGGCACAGGAAACCTGGGCCAAGCGTCACTTTTAACAAAAGCCTTTCATCTTTCTCTCCGCTTTCCCCCAAGACAGTGCGCTTCCAGCAGTGGGATCCTTTTAAGTACATACCTGATAAGGAAACTTTTTTCTTCCCTTTCGAGAGTGCATAAAGGAAAAGTATCCCCCTCCCACACACATATACACACATCCCAGTGCAGTTAAAACCCTCTCATCGCTTTGAACGCCAGATACTGTCCCTTTTATCCCCGGCAAGCTGGTTTCCTATGGCTATTAACTCATTCAAAACAGGTAATTACGGCGGGCAAACAGAGACGCCACGGATCAGAGTGAGCCGCTCAGGCCCACTCCACCTTTGCAATCAAACCAGGCGACGTCTTAGCTAGCGAGTTAACAGGGCAGAGGTAGTCGAGGATCCATTTGCGGATAACTGCGCCTAATCCATTTTAGTCAGGAGTCGCTGTGGCAGGGCTGTGTGTGCGCCGGGGGAGGACCCATGGGATGGATGTGATGGAGAGGTCATAAATCACAGAGAAGAAGTTGAAAAAGTCGAGCTCCCACGGAGGGAGAGAGGTAGCAGACGGGGCTGAAACGCCCCTTCAGAGCAAAACAACTGAGGGCTATCATCACCTTAGTTAAAATATCAGCAACCTCAGGCCAGCAAGGGCGGGACCGCCAAACAATGGCCTCTTCCCTGTGGTAGGAGAAGAGAAGGATTCATGCAGAACCTCTGGTGGGTGGTTGTTATTGCGGGACAATTCCCTCAAGTGTAGTTAACATAGCCTGAGCCAGTTGGTGGACATTTTTATCCAAAGCGCCTTCGCTGCATACATTTTTAGCATGGGCGATCCCAGTGGGAGCCGGGCTACTAGCCTGGCAGACTTACTCATGGGGGGGGGGGGGCTGAAATTTTAACCCTGGCACAGTCTGTTGAAAACCCAACCCTGGCAGTTTGTGTGTTTAAAGTAACCATTGACATGGAGGTGAAGGAACTAGAGGTGTCACAATTTCAATATTCAATTGAAAATCAATCAAAATGAGCTTTCAGTTTCAAGAATCCAAAGGCAGCTGTCAAAATGAATGATCTGTTGACTACAAATAGTCTAATAATGGCAGTTCCACCAGTGCTAAAAAAAATGCTGAAATTGACAAATGGAACCATGACAGAGTCAAAATCAATCATGGATTTGGAGAATCGTGACATCCCTGACCACAAGTGATCCTTTTACTCTATGTCAGTCAAAATGTTGAAAGACAGGTGAATTCACAAAGCAACAAAACAGCTTTTCACTATTTTATTACTTAGCATAACTGTGATACAGTATCATAAACTCACTTTAAGTCGTTGTGTTTCCATTCAAATGTATTGCAAATTTTAACTGAATTTTGAGTAAATCTGAAAAATCACTAATTTAGTCTAACAATCAGTGCAGAATTTTAAAAAATGTTTAAATTGAAAATTGAATGGAACTGTGACCTTAAAATCCAAAATTATAGTCAATCATGTAATTGGAGAATAGAGACACCCCTATGGAACCCAAAGATGGCGAGGGAAAGCAGGGAAGGAGAAAGGACAGAGAAGAGAGGGAATCTTAACTCAATCTCAGGAGCCAAGTAGTCCTTTTTCACCTATCTTCTCATCTGCACAGGAAGTAAATGGCGCCCCAGGGGAGCACTCACTCTTTCCTTCCTCGTCTCCCTTTTTTTCCTCCCCTGTTTGTTGTTTCAGGTAATGAAAACAGAGCGGCTGACAGAGACGTTTTCATGTTGTTTTCGTGACCCGGACGACATGCCAGAGCCTCCCGCAACGCTTGTTCAAGCCAGAGGTGAAGTTTGACAAGATCCTTAAACATTCTCCCCCTCTGGTCTTCTCCCTCCCTCCACTCAAATTTCGAAGCAAGCTGTTGCGTAAGAAACTCTCTGTATCTATGGTAATGGGCAGCTAATTGATCCCATGGGGTTCCGCTGGCATGGGGAGAACTTATTTACTCTTGCGACAGAGGGGTATTTCAGCTCAGACATTTTTTCTCCCTCCTCTCAAGCCCTTCCTCTAATGTGACTATAACTCTTGATTTCTCTTATCTGTGCAGGGCACGGTAAGGTGCAAAGGGGGCCGATGTCTACACATTTTCCCATTTGAGCAGCAAGTGTTCACGGGGTGACAACCAGCCGCCCGTTGCACTGCAGAGAGGAACCAATCAGGCTTTAACACCTTGACTCTTCTCTCCGAATGTGGCCGTCGCCGCTGAGCCGCTTCGCTCGCCTCGATGTCAGTACTACAAATTGGCTTCCAACAGGAATCCAAGGTGCCAAAGAGCCATTAGACGGACAAAGGCTTGAAGTCTACCCAGGGATTAATGTGTCAAAATCCTTGTGTGATACTCAGGAATCAACCCTCTTCATTAGGGCTCGCCGAGGAACGAGATAGATCTCCTCTCTGCCAACATCACTTAATCTCGGTGTGGACTCTTGAGAAAATAAACAGCACCCTTTTTTTTTTTTTTTTTTTACTGCGGGTTTGAGTTTACCTGATCCCTTTGTTAGGTGTGAGGTGCTACAGCTGGCTCCCTATAAATATGTGGATCATCAACATTTCCAAAGCTTTTATTAGAAAGTTGTACGATTTCTACTCCGTGCCACCAACCCTCGAAACACTGCTGCTACTCACTACAACCACAAAATTACAGCGATTTACTCATACTGAGTCTGGTTCCACTTGAGGTTTCTGCCTGTTAAAAGGAAGTTTTTCCTCATCACTGTTGCCCTAATGCTTGCTCTTGATGGGAACTATTGGGTCTAAATAATATTATAAGGACTCGTACCATTGTAGGAGTCTGAACAGAGCCCAGAAAAGCGTCATCACGATGAAAAGCACCAACAAAACACCTGCACCACTGGACAACAACAGGCCCGATTGTCAGAGGAGCCCATCTCCAATTAAACAAAGTCGTAATCTGCCCCTAACAGAGCGGATTAGGCTTTGTCCTGGTGGGGGCCTCATAGGGGGGACGAAAGGGGAGGAGAGGGAGGAAGAAGGAGGCGGTTAACTGCGGCTGGCGACTTAATTTCCTGCAAATACGCCCTTGTATCCTCCTATGGAGTTACCTGACTCAGCGCAGTCAAGTCGGCCGGGTGGCTGACTGGCCGGTCGGCCGGCTGACTTGCCGTCTGCTTGTGGGAATCAAATCCTGTCCGAGATAACAGCTAATCATTTGTCACCCCAAGAAGCAATTCCCTCCAATCACCCGGGAAGAGAGCGCCACTTTATTCCGCAGCGCTGTCAGGATGGCAAGAAATTACATTCGGCCATGCTTTTTCCTCCCTCAATTCCTCCACCCCCAAATCTCTCCTGAGCCCCGTTTGGAACGATAGAACAACAGCTGACAAGATTGAAAATGACTTGTCTTTCCAACCAAACACTGACATACACATGTTTCTATTACTATACCTGTGAGGATGTTCCTTAAAACGATTTATAACCAACCCTAATGTCCATTTTAACCCCAAACTTGACCCTCAAAAAAGGCAAAGTCAGCTAAAATGTCTGAAGGAATCCTCGTGTGGGCATGTGGGCCAGAAATACAAGAGTACAACCTTACACAGGAGCTTCGGGAAACTCTGGGAAAACACATGCTGGCAGATACATCCACGTAGGCCGGTATAAAACACACACACACACACACACACACACACACACAAATGCTGTAGCCTGTCCATGCAGCTGTTTCCTTTCGGGATTCCTTGAGTTGTTACACTGTGACACTCTCTCTGCTTTCTCAGTTACACAATCGTTTGGATGGAACTTTGTACAACAGCCGGGCCCTGAAGCTGTAAGGATACAACTTCTGTGGGGTTCTCGACATTGTTCACAAACTAAAAGGCTCCTAGATGATAACAGGAATTATTTGCAAAATGTGACATCTGAGGCATTTAGGAAATGCTGTCTTCCATCACAGCTTACGCAATAAACTTCGTGTTCAAGAAGATAAGGCCTTGATCACGTACAGTGTGTCTACACCTTTCTTTTTTTGACTCAGCAAGCAGTTGAACGTCTCAACTTCAGTTTTCCAGTTTCGTAAAGTTCCCTAGTGAACTTTAGCCTTGTCATCTGTTTTGAAATTTGTCCCCACTCCCTCTTTCTTGAGCAAGACGAGCCGTTTCATCAGCAAAAGTGTTGATGTCTGAATTCAGGATGTACAAACTCATGATAACTAGGCAGACTGCCAGTTTCTCTTCAACTTTGTGTTGGCTTTTAATAAAAACGACAATTCCCTTTGTCCTTGTTAAAAGGGCGCTACAGAACCTGATCAAAGCTACAAAAAAGAAGAAAAAAACAAAAAAACAATTTAAAAGCAATGTTTATGAGATAAAAACTGAAGAAAAATTCAAGTACCCATTCAAATATAGTCTTAAAAGTAATACAAGCAAAATTTGATTTATAATAAATATAAATTTTCAAGCCGAAACATTCTGGATGTGCTAGTAAACTCATGCTAACTTGATTGAAAGTTGCTGTTGACTTTGTGTTAGCTTTAAATAAAAATCTGCCAAATCTTTTTGTCCTCTTTGTAAGGGTGCTACTGTGCCTATCAAAACCAAAGTAGCCATTACATTACATTACGTAAAATTATTTTTTTGGTTGGATTAAGTTGTAATATTCACATGAAACATTGTAATAGAGGTTTCAAGTTCAAGAACCATACAAATACTGTTTTAAAAGTGATATAAGACAGATGTGACTAATGTTAAACCTCTTTTTAAACCAAAAGACAGGATGCAACACAGCTGCAGCAGCTCCTGAAGCAACACAGCCTTTCTGCAGAAACACTGCTTGGTGCATTACTGCCACAAGAGCTGAATGACGCCAAAGCAAAGCAAAGCAAAGCGGTGGCAGTTCATAAGGTTTCATATTCTGAGTTAGTGAACTGACTGGCTCTGGGACGGCTGCCCACACTGCATTGGCCATACTTAATTACATTATGCACGGCGTGGGGATATTCATAACATACATGAATAGCGAATTAAAAAGGGAAGAGAGACAATATTGCCAGTGTGGAAAAGGACCTCTGACATTGAACGAATTCGGTGATGTCTTTTAAAAAGGCACCATCCTATTAGATTAGCAATGCTAAATTAGCGACAATTTAGAAAGAGGAGAAGAAGTCCAACCTGAGAGGAGATCAGTGCGGTGGTGACGTCTGGGAGACACCGGCTTGTTGATGGCATAATGCTAAGTCTGTGTGTTGAAGATAAGAGTGCCATACAGTAGGCCCTAGGCCCAATGCTGCGTGTGTGTCAGAGAGTGGGGGGAGGATGTATGTTTGTACACAGATATATATGAGTGTATGTGTGTTCGCGTGCAAGACAAATGAGAAAGGTGCTTGACGGTGTGGAGCGACTTATCTCTCATTATGGAGGGAACAGTGGATGAATAAGGCGGTCGATAGAAGAGAGAAACAATTAGAGAAAAGGACTGAGCAGAAATTGTGGAGGTGCAGGTTTTAGGTGTGTGTGCATGTGTGAGAGAGGCCATAAAACTGTGTGCCATAAAACCAGGTTACAGGTTATATCAAAGAGACGAGCAGCGGATGATTGCCTAAGCTTTGACTTTGAAGAAGAAATGTGGAAAATTGATCGTTTCAAGCCTACAAACTTTCCTTTTTTTTTCAATTTTTAAGGTAGCATTTGGAAAATGCTCCATCAATAAATGGATGTAGCAATCACGGGAGAAGAAGAAATTCAAGAGCGGGCTTTTTTCCCCCCCTGCAAATACCAAGGGAGAGGTCTGATTTTTCTCAGGTTTAACTGAATAATGTATGCATACTTTCACTTGGGCATGATGAAGCAATTTTGGCCTTTACAACCTGCGAGAGCAGGGGTGGGCTTCAACTTCCTGCACGTTTGAATAATTCAGACGGCCAGGTGGAGAGTCTCAGAATACTTGCTATCTTTTTTCCGGAAAGCAAAAGAGCCGGGTGCTTATTCAAAATGGCTTCATGAAAGATTAAAATAGGTGTTACGATACGGGGTGCCACATGGCAGGAGAGACGCTGTGTTGCATAAACAAAGTGAAAAGATGCATCCTTTGTGACATATTGTGGTGGTAACAGTTTCTATGATGCCTATGTCTATAATGCATTATAAACATACTTAGAATGCATTATACTGTGCCTATATAATTAGAAGCACTCATAAATATTCATAATGCTTTATAACAATAATCATTACACTTCATTAAGAATTTTAAAATGACTTGTAAAGTATTTTTGGCACAGTGTGTTATAATTCTCATAGATGTTATATATTATAACTATTTCATAATGCATTATAAATATACTTGATGTGTAATGTGTTACAATGTGCTTATAGCAATGCATAAGTATAGTTACATGCACTGATTCATATTCATAAAGCATTTTATTCTGATTTGTAAGGACATGCATCATAACACTTCATAACAGCTGGTCACTCACTGACATTTTTTGGCAAGCATCATAGTGTTATAATTGTCATAGTTGTAATGCTTTATAACTGTTTTACAATGCATTATAATTATTATAATGTATAACAAAGATGTTTTTAGGTAAAATATGACATTTGAAGCACCCAATGATCACTTACAGTAACTTAAAATCAGATGATGCATTATAACAGTGACTATAATGCACTATGATGCATTATAATGTATTAGCACAATGCCTTTTGGCCAACTGACCACTTAATGTAACTTATAATCACATTGTAATGCATTATAACAGTGATTATAATGCATTGTACTGCAACTATGATAATTATAATAAACTATGATTTTTTCCAAAGATGTCAATAAGTGACCAGTATTATGACACTTGACTTTATAAGTCATTATAAAATGTTTTAGAATGTGTTATGATTGTTATATAGCATTATTAGTACTTATGAGTGCTTATAACTGTAAATTATGCACTTCTACAAGCAAAGTATAATCATGATATACCATTAGCATGTTTATAATGCATATTGTATGCAATTATACATAATTATACATTGCATCAGCAAAGTATGATGCATTAAAAGCATGTTTATAATGCATTATAGCCATGGGCATCATTGAAAGTGTTAAAGTTTTTAAAAGACTTCAGGGATTGAAATGTCAAAAAAACCCACTCCCCCGCAATCGTAATAAACACATAGAAAACGTGACCTTTTCTCCTCAGCTCGCCTGTTTTCACCTACATCTGAACATTCAGGTTCAGTCTGCCGCTGCACTCTTTGCAAGTCACTCTGGATAAGAGCGTCAGCTAAATGGCTAAAATGTAAATGTAAAATGACAGGCCCTGGAGATCTCCCTGCCCTGGATGTGTGTGTGCGTTTTCCATGGAGTTCAGGTTTGCCCTTGATAAAAGAGGAGGGGGGAAAAAAAGGAAAATATATTTGTGCCGAAGTGGAGAAAAATGAATAGAGGGATTTGCCGTCACAAAAGTGTGTCTGACAGGTTGAAGGGCTGGAACCGTGAGCGAACGGACACCTTGGTGGGTTTCCTGAAGTGGCGGCTCCTGAGCATATATGAAAGGGGGATGTATGATACTGGGAATGAGATCACAATGTCCCTTCTACCTTCTAACAAACCCTAACTGGAGATTTTTGTTTGTAACGGGATATTCATCATTTAAACAACTTAACAACTAAGAAAATGAGCAATTACTAAAAAATTAAGCTAGTACGTGACACTTTAACTGCCTGGCTCCTCTGTATTTCTGAGATATAACATGTATTTATTGTGTCCCACCTTCTTGCTGACACTTAAATTTCCCTCTGGGATAAATAGACCCTGTATCTAGCAGAGGCCCTGCTGTTTTAACACACGAGCACGCACTGAGCTGTCTGAGAAAAACCCAGGTACTGGTCCCTGCAGAACCTTCAAATTACTTTAAATCGATGCAGTAAAATAAAGCAAAATGCATAATAATGTGTTAGCTCTCCAGTGGGATCGCAGAAAAACGGAGAGAGCAGGATAAAGAGGCAAAGGTTTCCCAGGCCAGGCAATGCTGTCGGTTTCTCGTCTTTCTCTCAAACTCCAAACACCCCACGCTGCTCGCTCCTCTCGCTGCCCTCAGTGGCCAAACAAAGAGGAGGATGTTTGTCAGAAAAGTAACGAAAATCAATAAAAGCGAGACCCCACCACCAACCACCTGGCCAAAGGCCCGCCGTTCTGATACAGCGCTGCAGCAGCTCCTTTCCCTCCTAGGTTTTTCCTTCCTACGCTAGCCTGAGAAGAGCGGAGCAGGGAGGAGGAGGCCGGTAGGGGGGCCACGCAGGAGGCCTGAGGAGCAGCTGGGCTCCTCCCACAGTGTTACCCGTGGGCTGGCTGCGTTGCTCAGGTGTTTGGGCAGGAGGGCAACGAGGCCACGGAGCAGTTGGCCGCTATTACCACAACTGCTACTACCTACAGTTTGAATTAAAGTATTTAAAGTGGTGATTCTGAAGTCTTTTTTTTTTTAACTTTGTTTCCATCTTTGGTGGTAAGCGGTCACTGCTGAGGTATTTTCAGCAATTTCCCTGAGATCACTTGGCAGTCTAATCGTGTGGGTGGTACTGTGTGAACTCCATGCGAATGAGAGTTTACGAGGGTTTACTCAAATATCAAAAACCGAACATCTTCAGTAGCTTTTTTACTTGAGCACTGCTGTAACAAACTTTTTGAGGACCCTGCAGAAAACTGCTGTTTGTAGTGGTATTAGTCAAACACTGGATAACACAAACTGACCTTTCATTTTCTGAATTTCACTGAGAAATTCTTGCACATTCTGCCTATTGTCCTGCCAATTTCTAGAAACCAAAACACGGCTCTAGGGCGGATGCTAAAGATTTAATTATTGATTTATCTCCTAATTATTTTCATGATAAATTGTTTATTCAACAAAATGTCAAGACACTGTGAAAATGCTCATAAAAACTTCACAAAGCCCAAAGTGAAGTCTTCAGATTGCTTCTTTTGT